>CAUYQV010141845.1:0-15829 GCA_963574575.1 Galagoides demidoff
GCATCACAGCTCATAGCAACCTCCAACTCCTGGGCTCAAGCGAGTCTCCTGCCTCCGCCTCCCAAGTAGCTGGGACCACAGGCGCCCGCCACAACGCCCGGCCATTTTTTGATTGCAGCCATCATTGTTGTTTGGTGGGCCTGGGCTGGAGATTCGAACCCGCCACCTTAGGTGTACGTGGCTGGTGCCTTAGCCGATTGAGCCACAGGCGCCGAGCCTAGAAAGTTTATTTCAAAATGTTAAGTACAAATGTTTTTGGCACATGGATAAGTTTAAAACAATTTTTAAAAAAGACCAGTAAATATATAAATAAAAATCTATGGTTAATATACTAAAGGCTTTAATGGAAAAAGTAGGCAACGTGAAATATCAGATGGATATTTAAGGAAAGGGGTGGAAATTGTACGAAATAATCAGAACAGAGTGAACGATTAAAAAAAATTACAACATAAAGAAATAATGCCTTTGATGGGCTCATCAGTAAATTGCACATGGCTAAGAAAAGAATCTCTGAGCTTGAGGATTTGACAATAGAAACCTCTAAAACTGAAAAGAAAGATAAAACAAAGAAAGAACAAAATATTACATAATTGTGTGACAAGTTCCAAGGATGTAACATATACATAAAGAGAATACTCGAAAGAAAAGAAATTTAAAAAGAGGGAGAAAACTTCTTTGAAAAAATAATGGCCAAAAACTAACTAAATCGGAGGAAAAACATTCCCATACAGTTTCAATAAACTCAAAAAAGTCTAGCTAAGATAAATTAAAAGAGAACCACCCCAGAGCATACAGGGAGTATTCCTAAAGTTGCTATACATGGGTAAAATAGAAATTTGTAGCTAAGTGAACCTTTATTTACAAAATATTCATTACAAAAATATTGAAGAAATATTCTCTACATATTGACTACCTCTTTATAAAATTTTACAACAAATATTTCATTAATAAAGGTACATTTAGATACAATTTCCAATTTTCTCCATGTATAGCCACTTTAGGGGTGACTTTTGGGATAGCATATATTGTAATCATGCCATCTAAAGTCAAAGACAAATAATGAACTGTAAAAGCAGCAAAATATAAGTGATTTGACATATATAGGGGAGCTTGTATGAAATTATCAATGGATCTCTTAGCAGAAAATATATAGGTTAGAAAAAGGATTATATATTCAAAGTACTGGGAGAAGAAAACCTATCAACCAAGAGTATGTATCTGACAAAACTACCTTGCAACATAAATGAGAAATTAAGACTGTCTTAGATAAGCTAAAGCTGAAAGAGTTCATTAGCAATAGACTTGTTCTACAAAAGATAAAATGCTAAATGGATTCCTTCAAGTTAAAATGAAAATGCAGTAGGCAGAAGTTTGAAGCTGATTCAAAAGATAAGGTTCTCTAATCAAATCTCAAGTAATATAACTCAATGAATTATTACACAGGGAAACACCACTGCAGCCATCACTCAGCCCACAAAATAGATGAGTTTTAACTTTTAACTATTAAAGAAAATGCCAGCATACTCAAATATGATATGATATTAAAAAATATGCCATAGTCTAATCTCTTTACAGATGTAAAATTTCAAATAAAAAAAATTAAGTTGAATTGTACACTATAAGTCTTACTTCAGTAATGCAAGGCTCAGTGTCAGAAAACTTAGTAATTCACTACATTAAGAAAATAATTTCATTTTGATAATTATATTATGATTATGGAAGATAATGCTTTTCTTTTTAGAAAATATATGTATTTTGGCTTGGCTCCTGTTGCTCAGCAGTCAGGGCACCAGCCACATGCACCAGGGCTGGTGGATTTGAACCCAGCCTGAGCCTGCTAAACAAACAAAACAACAACAACAACAACAACAAAAATAGATGGACATTGTGGCGGGTCACCTGTAGTCCCATCTACAAGGGAGGCTGAGGCAAGAGAATCACTTGAGCCCAAGAGTTTTAGGTTGCTGTGAGCTGTGACACCATGGCACTCTACCAAGGGTGACATAGTAAGACTCTGTCTCAAAAAAAAAAAAAAAAAGAAAGAAAGAAAGAAAAAAAAAAAGAAAATATCTGTATTTAGAGGTTAAAGGTTAAAAACAAGGTAAATATACAGATAAGTATATTCACATGTACTTTTGCAATTTTGCTGGGTAGAATTTGAATAACAAAAACAGTAACTATAAACCTATGGCAGTAGGTACACCATATATAAAGATATAAATTGCAATAGCCATAACAGAAATTGTAGTGCAGATGAGGCTGCAAAGGACCAGAGGTTTTGTATGGAACTGACATTGTATAATTATCAATGTTAAAAAAAATTCATCTAGCATGGATGCAGAAAGAAGGGAACACTTTTACACCATTGATGGGACTGCAAACTAATACAAGCTTTTTGGAAGGAAGTATGGAGAATACTCAAAGGACTCAAATTAGACCTCCCATTTTATCCTGAAATCCCATTACCAGGCATCTACCCAAAAGAAAAGAAAATATTTTATCCTAAGGACATTTGCACTAGACTGTTTATTGCAGGTCAATTTACAAGCACCAAAATGTGAAACAACCTAATGCTCAACAACCCAGGAACAGATTAACAAGCTGTGATATATGTATACCGTAGAAGACTATTTGGCCTTTAACTAGATGGAGATTTTACATTGTATTAACCTGAATAGAAGTGGAACATATTATTCTTAGTAAAGCATCACAACAATTGAGAAGTAAGAATCCGATCTACTCAATTCTCATATAAGGACAGTTGATCACCTACACAGTAGGGGGTAGGGGAAGGGGCAAGCAGAGAGAGGTAAGGAGAGATGGGGTGGGGGTGGGGAGAACAAAGAGAGGAAAAGAGGGAGGGGGTGGAAGTGAAGAGCAGAGAGAGGGAAGGTGGGAGGGGGTGGGGAACGAAGGTGTGTGACACACCTTTGGGGGGCAGGACACAATCATAAGAGGGACCTTACCTAACAAATACAATCAATGTAACCTGATGTAACCTCAATGAATCCCCCCCCAAAATTTCTAAAACATATTGATACTTTTAAAACCATGCCCCTGTCTTCCATTTACTCAAAGCTTCTAAGATATTGTATATTTTGCTCTTTAAATAAATTTTCTGGAAAATTTAAGAAAAGATAACATACAAATGGTCAAAAATAAGTGTATAAAAAGATACTCGCCATCACTAATCTTTGGATAAATATATATCAAAACTTTAATGATGTATCATCTTACATTAGAATAACTATTATATAAACAAAAGCAGGAAACAAACAATAGCAAATGTTTGAAAGGTATGATGTGGAGATATCAGAACCTTTGGCACAGTGTGAGATTATAAAATGGGGCGACTGCTATGGAAAATATCATGGATGGTCTTTAAAAAATAAATAAATAAAAGAAAAGCTATTTTATAATCTATACTCTCTCCTCTGGGTTTATCCCCAAAAGAACTTAAAGCATGTTTTCTAAGAGATGTTTACATAATTATGTTCATTGCTGCATGTTTTACAGTAGCCAAGAGTTGGAATCACTGCAAATGTATATTTATAGAAAATTGACAAGCAAAATTGGTATGTAAATAAAATAGAATATTATTTTATATTAAAAGGAAAATATTCTGTCATGTGACAAAACATGATTGAACTTTGAGCAAATAAGCAAAAAAAAGTCAATCACAAAAATGCAAATACTGTGTGATTTTACTTTTATGAGGTGTATAAAGTAGTATAATTCATAGAAAATAGAAATTGGAATGATTGCTGGGGCTGGAGAGAGGTAGAAAAGAGGAATTGTCATTCAATGGATAGTTTCAGTTTTGCAATGTGAAAACATTCTGGAGATCTGCTTCACAGCAATGTGGGTATACTGAACATTTTAGAATTAAAAAGTTAAAAATTGAGAAGATGGGGTGGTGCCTGTGGATGAAGGAGTAGGGCGGCCACCCCATATGCTGGAGGTGGTGGGTTCAAATCCAGCCCCAGTCAAAAACTGCAAAAAAAAAAAAGAAATTGATAAGATGGTAAATTTAATATTATTTATTTTTACTGTAATGAAAAAGTAATCAGGATGCCATCAAATCTCCTTTCCCATTCTACATTTGTTTTGTCAGCAAATCCTGTTGTCCTTGCCTCTAGAATGTATACATAATTAACCAGTTTTCACCAACTTCATTGCTGTCACCCTGGTCCAACCTACAATTATCTTTCACTTCAATTTTGTTCTGTAATCTCAAAATGTGTCCTTTGTTTGCTCCTTTGACACTTTTACAGGATGCTGTTATACAATAACTAAAATGATCTCCTTAACATATGACACCATATCACTCTTCTGCTTAAAGTTACTCAATGAGTGACTACTCATTCAGAATAGAAGCTGGGGTTTTTATTATTGCCATTCAAAGATAAGCATGCTTTGATACCCTATTATCCCTTTTAATTCTTCTCCTACTATTCTTCATCTTGTTCAACTCTACCTAAAATAATATCCCAGATACTCCTCAATCACATATTTGACTTAAGGTCTTTACACTACCTCTTTCAAATTTCTAAAATATTCTTCCCCCAGATATCTATAGGCTTAACTTCTTCACCTCTGAAAAGTCTTTGTTTAAATGTTATCTTCTCAAACAAGTTTATGCAACCATTCAATTTATAACTGAAATAGGCCTTCATTCTCACAACCCTTGAGCTCCCTTATTTTATTCTATTAATTTTCCCATGGTATTTATCTCCTTCTAACCAAAAATTTGAATTAAATTATATCTTTCTTCTTAAATAATCTTCTACTGGCTTCCCATCTTAAACACATAACAAGACATGTCCTTCACTATAATCTTCAAGGCTTTATATAACTGTCTTACCCCTCTAATCTCATATTCTACTACTCCCACTGCCCACTCTTCTTAACTCACTTCTATCTAGTTGCTCAGCCTTCTTGCTACTATTCAAAAGTACTATGTGTGCTTTAGCTTTAGGGCCTTTATAAACGTGTTTTCCCTCTCTGAAAGGCTCTTTCCTTAGACATATTCATGACTCTCTCCCTGTATTATTTTAGGGTTATTTTTTTTAAGACATAGTCCTACTCTATCACTCAGGGTGGAAAGCCTGGGCTCAAGCAACCCTCCTACTTCAGCCTTCTAAGCATCTAGGATTTTAGGTTGTGTTTAGCTAAATTTTCAAAATAATTTTGTAGATGCAGGTTCATAGTATGTTGCCCAGACTGGTCTAGAACTTCTGACCTCAATTAATCCTCCTACCTTGTCCTTTAAAAGCACTGGGACTCAAAGTGTGAGCCACCCTGGTCACAAAACCACCTTCTTAATGAAGTTTAATTAAGTCCCACATCTATAATTTTAGGTTCTCCAACATTTTATAACAAGTTCCCTTTTCTATACTTATCACTTATTACCATTTCATGTGATATATATTTTATTTGTTTATTTTCTTGCTTCTACCACTAAAAATGTAAGAATTTACATTATGGCAAGAAATTTTGTCTTTTTCTTCTTACTTTTATAATACCTGTACTTTAATTAGTAGGCACAAAATAAGTATTTTCTGAATAAAATCATACAGAATTACATGAATGGAAACAATTGAGGATTTTTATTTCATTTGTGAACCAAAAAAAGGTACCTTTCACCATGAAACCTGGATACTTTAAAGTTATGTATATATATTTTATGATATCTAACATACAATATGGAATAGAAATATTTTCCTTTAAGCAAAAGATGGAAAGTGCTTCTGTGTAATATATTTGTGTATAAGAGTATAAGACTTTGAGCTATAATTTATCATAGTGTCTGTATTAAAATAAGAGGAATGCTAATTGTGAAATCTGTTCAATTATAGCCACTACTGTATTTGCAAAATAAATTTTAATTTATTTCCTTCAAAGCAGAGTGCAAATTAAGTGTCAGTTACATCCAATCTATCCTTTATATCTAGTGAAAAAAGAATCTTAAGGAATACATAATTATCAGCATTATCAGTATTTGTCATTTATGCCAAAGATGGAGAGAGGTGGGGGAAACATTTGATTAATATAAATCCATCCTTATACTTTTATGCACCAATTTAAGTGTATGAGACATGTCTTTATAGTAATGAGACTCATTTAGACTTAACTCTGAGGTTAAGTCTAAAGACAATTCCAAAATACATTGATGATAGTTTATGAAAACCTCTGATGGACTTTTTAAAGGCAAATACTCAAAAGAATAATGCCATGTGAAGTACCTTGGGAAAAAAGGGAGAAGATTCAAATGTTTACACATTCTTTTTCTAACTAGATGTATGATTTTTTCTGCTGTATTATTTTTGTGGGACCTTACTGCCTCAACACTGAGCTCAATAATCTCTGAAATTTCTTTAATTTGTAAAAATTACACAACATTTTCATTTAGAATTGTAGTTCTCATGATGGAAGATGCTTAACCCAATGCTGGAGGCTAAAATTTTTTTATATCTTTTGAATGAAATTTATATATGCTACCTAGAAAAATTTAAGGGACAAGAAATTAAAAAAAAGGCTCGGCGCCTGTGGCTCAATCGGCTAAGGCGCCAGCCACGTACACCTAAGGTGGTGGGTTCAAATCCAGCCCCAGCCCGCTAAACAACAATGATGGCTGCAACCAAAAAATGGCTGGGCATTGTGGTGGGCGCCTGTGGTCCCAGCTACTTGGGAGGCTGATGCAGGAGACTCGCTTGAGCCCAGGAGTTGGAGGTTGCTATGAGCTGTGATGCCATGGCACTCTACCCAGGGGGATAGCCTGAGGCTCCGTCTCAAAAAAAAAAAAAGAATTTAAAAAGAAAATAATTTTACTATATTCCATTGTTAAGTTATACAGTGTCCAAAAATGCAAAAGTAAGCAAAACCCTTGCTACACTGTATATAATATGTAAAATCAGGTTCCTCTTTTTTTCTTTTTCTTATTTATTTCATACTAATATAATGGTACAGATGATTAGATTACATTGTTTGAGGTTTTAGTGAAGTCCAAGAGGTGTGCCATATACCCTTACATTGTGCCTGTTAGTGAGAGTTTATGAATCCCCCTCCCCATCCCTTCTTCCTCCTCCCCTTCCACCTCTTCTTGATCGTGACTGTGGTTTTCTCTTGTGTGGATGTATAGTTGTTCATCTGCTGGTTTCACGGAGTACACTGGATACTTGCTTTTCCATTCTCGTGATGCATTACTTAAGAGGAAGTTCTCCAAAAATCATGTTTCTTATTTCAGGAAGTGGTGATATCTGTCATTCAGTGTACTATTCAACAGAACACTGCACAGGTAAGGCAACATCACATTTTTCACATTAAAAATGATGTTCTTGTGACATTCATCACACTGAATTTGCTTTCTCTGTTTGATACATGTCATCATAATGTGAGTCAGTGTTACACTACTGAGAAGGTCCTCCTCTGTGGCCAGGTTCTTGAGGATGATTGTGAGTCCTCAGATAATGTTATACCATATGGTGACTAAATTCCAGAAAATCCATTAGCTTCTCATCATGTTTTGTGCAGTTGCCATGCATTTTGTAAGACCAATTTGAAACAGAAAAGAGGGCTTGAATATTATTTCTTTTCATGGATTGATGCCCGGTACTTATAAAAGTTGTCATCAGCTCTGTCTACACCTCCCATGAAATGGCTATACAATTTGATCATGTTTGGCTGCTGAACTTGGGCCTTATTTTTCCATTTTTGGAGATAATGATTGACAAGTTGTAGGGGATCAGTATGAGCATCAGGTGAGAAAAGAATGACAACCCTGTTATCATTCCATCTGCAGATAATATTGCTTTTTCTGGCAATTGGATAATTAAATGTCTTCATTCTTTTTTCTTCAGAGCTGCATCTGATTCTACTAGAACTTTGTCAATGTAATCTTGTTGCCTTGCCTAATTTACTGTTGAACTGAGCTCATGAAGAAGTGCAATATTGTGAAAAAGTTCTTAAATACATGACGATATTGTACAAGGTGTACCTCTGTAAGTGCCTCAAGAGACTGAAGGACAAGTGATGCACTGACACCACATTCCTAATGCTTAGTATTTGAGTTTTTAGCCAGATATAGCTGGAACCCGCTAATGTATGCCAGACATGTTGCACCACACCAAAACTTAGAGCTAAACCAATGGGCTTTCCCCTAATAAATTGAATGCTCCAATGAGTACTAAAATAAGGAACTATGTATTCATCAAAGCTGATATATGTTTCATTTAGAACAAATTTCATGCATCTCTCACTGAGTATGCTTACAAGCAATTGAAACTTGGAAAACTTGTCCATTGAGTTAAATTAACATTGTGAGCAACATGCAAATTGGAAAATACAGTTTCAAAGTAGTCACGTCTTATGGCAGCATCACTGAGTACATTATACACATCTGGTTTTTGTTCCTAGAACATATACCATCGTGGAACTGAGCCATAAACACTCAAAAAAATAATTTCCAGGAAACATTTGGATTTGGGGCTCATTGAGCTAAGATTTACATACTACTAAGCAGTGTATAAGTTTGAGTCTGTGACAATAAGTCTAATGACCTTGTCTTCAAGGAAAAGTTCAAGAATTTCTCTGGGATTTCTCACTTTGGTGAAGAAATCATTTAGTGGCTCTGTAACTGTAACTGCTGTGGACAGTGCAAGTTACGTCAGCTTATAAACATTTGTGAACAATTTTGTCACTTTCTTTGATAGAGGAGGTTGCTATGAAGTAGATGTAGATGGAACTTCATCATCAAGAGAGTCATCTTTCTTCAGATGCATATGAAGGATCATCTCATTCAGACTCAGCATCATAACCTTCTTAAATAAGGTATGTATGTGTGCAACAAAGAACCTGACAGATTATTGTTGTACCTTCTTTTCTTCATCTCCTGAGTCCTAATCAGAAAGAGGTGGCTACATCACATAAGCACTTGCTTCTATATTGCCATCTGTCTCTAACAGATCAGTTATTTAAAGTAAACTTACATTTTGAGGCATTTTGAACTTATAAATGGTTTCAACCAAAAAGAACAGGGAGGAAAGATATTAGTTGGCCTCGTTGTAGGTGTGTGGCCTAGTTTTCCACAAATGGAACATGCAGAAATGTCAAGGCCATGACTAATACAGCAATAATAACTTTGGTATTTTCTTTTTATAGAACAATAGCATCACTAGTAGAGAAGCAATAGAAAAAGAATTAATAGTATAACATGTCGTGAAGTAAAGTTGTATTTATCTTTCTTTGTATAGTTCTTCAAAAATTCCCCCTTTGACAAGCTCCCAGTATCTGCAGCAGTAACTAACTCTGTGAACCACATCCTAACATGAACCCTCGGGAGCCATACATGTGTGAAAATCAGACCTGGGTGAGGACCTTGAGCAGTAAGACATAAATAACTTCCACATCACTACCTTTCCAATAATGGAAGATGAGGCTAAAATATGTTAATTTGGGTACAAATTATTTGAGTCTCAAAAAAGAAAAAATAGTGCATCCCTTTCACAATTGTACCCTCACATGTTCTGAGTGATGACCAAGATAAAACTAAGTGTCTGGATATTATAAAACCTTCATTATTGGTTGACTAAAACAGAAACACTCAATTAAACTAAGCATTTTGATCACATCATTTTGATAAGAAGCAAGGTTAGATTGACCAATGATTTACCACAGTTCACTCAAATGTAACCAATGACTGTGTGGAGAAAAGATTTTCAATTTAAATACTATAACTATATTGTGAAGCATATCTGAGCTTTTCCACAAAATTCCAAAATTAAAGTTTAAGGACTGAGAGCTACTACTTTGTATATTTTCACGCCATAGATGGATACACTCAACAAAAAGATGTGATCTCAAATTTGAAAAAGAATCTTTTGAGTAGATGTTTACCTAAAATGCAAAAAGAAGTATGAAGTATTTATAAACACTACATTCAGGACAAAGCTATGAAGGACTTCTAAATGGGTTACTAGCTTAGCACATAAACAGAACATTAGAAAATATTTAATATGCATGATGAACATTAATATTTAAATATTTGTTTTATTTTGTTTTCTCCTTATATATTAAATTTACCTGTAGGCAACAGATCATTCATTCATTTATTCATTGATTTAAGAAATACTCCTGATTTCCACTGAGAGTACACAATGCTAGAAAGTCAGTCACTTTCTTTTTTTTTTAATTGAATCATAGCTGTGTGCATTAATGCAGTCATGGGGTACAGTGTGCTGGTTTTATATACAATTTGAAATATTTTCACCAAACTGGTTAACATAGCCTTCATGGCATTTTCATAGTTATTGTGTTAAAACATTTATATTCGACATTTAGAAAGATTCACATGTACCCTTGTAAGACAATAGAAATAAAGCCAGATATATTAAAAAATTATAATTTTCTTGAACCCATAAAAAAGATAACGTCACAAGATAATCAATAAATTATCATCTCATAAAGGAAAGGGAAGGAGTGGAGATAAGATACAAACATTACTTATGTGGAAATGATATAGTCTGACACTACTAATAATTAAGCTAATATATTTTTACTGAATAGTAAGTATAATATCAAAGATAATTTATTAGTCTTGATAAATACAAGTATTCTATGGCTATATAAAATATTAAGATAAAGGAAATCAGTATGAAATGTACATGTGAGGGAACTCCACTATGTTGCAATTTTTAGATGTCAAACAGAATTTCAAAATTTGAAAAAAAAAATTAAATTGTTGACAAAAGTACCCACTTTTGTCAGAAAGAGGAATGTGACTAGGACAGAGTATAGAAACACTAGAGTCACATACATAAGGAAAGTTCACACTCACAGCCTCTCCTCTGTGGCTATCACTGTTTACTCACAACAAAGATTGGTGAGCATCCCTCATAGTACAAGTATGGGGGAGGGGAAGAGGAGCAACAACTTCTATCCTGATCTGTTTCTCCTGTTCACTTACACAAACAAGAGCCTCAAACTATTCAAAAGGAAAAAAAAAATCAAAACTGTCACCATAGGGCACTGGTGACTGGTGAATACATCATAGTTGATGAAAGGGAACAAGATTTTAAAAAAAGAAAGTAAAAACCCTTTACCCATATGAAGGCAGGAGTACTCTGTAGGCCAAAAACTATGTCTGGGGAAGGTCATGAGTACCAAAAAGACTCCACCTTTAGGGTACAAGGTGACAGTGCTTGCCTGGGATGGAAGACTAATCAAAACAACCAAGAACACCCTTTATCATAAAGTTGATAAGAGTTAAGTAATAAATAACCTGTAAATATTTTGGAAAGTGTTATAAAAGCCTGGAAGGATATCTTCTCTAAAGCAAAGTCTGAAGGGAGACTTCTGACTGAGAAAGAAGTAGACATTGATAATACCTTTAGGAAAATCAGAAATCACCCTATGCACAACGTATTACTAAAGGAACTTGAAGACTGGCAGACTGGTATTAGCAATTGCAGCAAGAAACTCCAAATCATGAGGCCTCAAACTTTTTAAACAGGGGGCCAGTTCACTGTCCATCATACTGTTGGAGGGCCCCACTGCAGGCCCCGGGACAAGTCAGCTGCTAAGCAGGATAGGCAGCGGTGGCAAAAACACCGACAAGCTGGATAAATGTGGCAGGCTGCATGTGGCCCGCAGGCCATAGTTTGAGGACGCCTGCTCCAAATCCTATTCAACTCTTAACTAGAGTGACACATACACACACACACACACAAACACTAAATGCTTAATAAAAACAAAGGCATGACAATTTCTAGACATAAGAACTATTCACCATACTATTACCTTAAATAAGATGCTTATTGTTTAACAAAAATTTATGAAGTGTATTTGAAAAGGAATAAAGAAATGACATATTGTCAAGAGACAAAGCAATCAACAGAACCAATCCTGGACATAAGGTAAATGTTGGAAATCTCAGGAAGAAAATTTAAAATAATCATGATTAATGTGCTAGAACTAAATGATGGATTTTAGCAGAAAAAGTGAAACTGTAAGAAAGGGTAAAATAAAATGCTAAAAAGGAAAAACACAGGAACTTACACAGAATGCCTTTGATAGTCACATATACTTGGTCTCGCTGGAGGAGGATGTTCCCTGGGTCTTGACTCCCAGTGTCAAGAATAAGCACTGGTGCCTAGCTGATGATAGAGTATTCACAAAGTAATCATCATCAGCATACATTTATTACAAAACAAAGCACATAAACTATAAGGAGAACTGTCCTCTGTGAGTGGAGAAAAGACCCCAAAGTCTGAACTCTACTGTCTTTTACAGACTCACTAAGGTAACTTGTTTGTCCTATGTTTTCCCAGCAGGATTGCAATTGCCTCTCACCTTTGATGTAACTAACAGGATGGGGTTATAGAACAAAACTTCTTAATATGTTTGAGCCTTCCCTGAAACCTACAGGAAGAATGCATGGGGGTTGAAATTTACAAGTTTAATTATATGATAATTGGCCCAACGAGCTCAAGTCAGTGTAAGGTCACTCTGAATCCTCACTATCAGTTGGACTAGGGAACCAGTTCCCTACTGTAGCTTGCATCCTACTTTCCCACCCCCTCACCCCACTCCTCAGTCTGTAGTCATATCAAGGAAAGAAACCAGGGGGTGTGGAAGTATGTGTCCTCTCGGACCAAGTCATTCTCACTCTACATGTCAGGGAGAGAAGCTGGGGGCCAAAAGAGCACGTTTCCCCTGCCAAGCAGAAAGAGAGAAGCTATGGGCTGACCTAGAACATCTCCAGTCCCCATGTGGAAAGAGGGAAGCTGGGGCCGGAGACCACTTGTCTCCTGTCTCCGCCCCTTAGACCTAACAACCCCAAAGGACGTGATAGTCAGTGACTTGCTGTGGTAGCTGTGGTGGCACTGCTGAAGCTGTTGCCCAGTGCTTTTGCAGTTGCTGGAGCTCCTCCTTTTGGTCGCTGTAGCTCCCATCTCCAGGGTCACAGCAAAAAGGTATGCTGGCAAGGGAGGTCCCTTACAGGTTTCCTCCTCCCTTGAGGTGTGGGCCTGTTCTGCATGGGCCTGGCTGTGCTGTGGTGCAGGGCACAACCCAGCACAGCCATAGAGTGGAAACGGTTGAAAAATTAACACGTGAACTTAAGATATTCCCAGAGAAATTATCAAAATATTATAGAATTATAAAGATAAAAAAGATAAAAACTAAAATATACAGCAAGCAAGATTAAAGAAACAATATCAAAGGACTTATTATATGTATAACTGGAATTCAAGAAGTAGAGTAGGAAAGAAAAAATATTTGAAGAAATGTTGGCCAGGAATTCTCCAAAATTAGTGTCATGTAACAAGACTTAGAGCCCATAAACTCAGAGAAAACTACCTGAAACAGTTACCAGCAAGTATACACACAGATACACAAACACATGTAGACACACTTATATTTAAACAAATGAAAATCTAGCTCACTTAAAGAAAAACAGTGCACATTACACACAGAGAAACAATGATAAGAATTACAGCAGATTCTTTCTCAGAAACCATATAAACCAGAAAGCATTAAAATGATATCTATGAACTTCTGATATTTTTTAATCAAACTCAGGGTATATACTCAGAAGAACAGGGCAGCGCCTGTGGCTCAAAGGAGTAGGGTGCCGGCCCCATATACCAGAGGTGGCAGGTTCAAACCCAGCCCCGGCCAAAAGCAGCAAAAAAAAAAAAAAAGGAACAAATAATTTCCCTGAAAACAAAAACGGAGTGAATCCATTGCTACATACCTACTGTATTAGTCAAGGTTTTCCGGAGAAATAGAACCCCTTTGCTAGATACATTAGATACATAGCTAAAAAAGTAGATAGATATCATTAGGTATATTTGTTCATGTGATGGTTATGAATGAAGAGAAGGTAAAATTCCACAATCTGCCTTTTGCATTCTGGAAACCCAGGAAAGCTAATGGCATAGTTCAAAGGCTTGAGAGCCAAACAGCTGAGGTGTCGATTCCAGGCTGAGTCTAAGGTCCTAAGAAGCGGGAACAGTGAGGGCAGATCTATGTTGCAGCTCACAGAGTAAAGAAGAAAGAAAAAAAAAAAGAAGAAGAAAGCAACACAATCCTTTTTTCCTTTATTTGTGTTCAGACTTAGTGAATTTCATAATGCAAACCCACATTAGGGAGAAAAAATCACTTCACTCAGTCCTTTGATTCAAATGCTAATCTCTTCAAGAAACACCCTCAGAAATACACTTAGAACTAACATTTAACAAGGTATCTGGACATTCCCTGATTCAGTCAAGTTGCTAGATAAAATCAACTGTGATAGTTAATTTACCTATACTAGCTACAGAAATGTTAAGATATGTTCTTCAGGTAGAAACTTTAATCTATGCAAAGAAATAAAGAGCTCTAAAAATTGAAAAAAGCGGCAGAAATTATGTTTGTCTTAATGACAATTGATATAATTACTTATTTGTTTTGCTTTACTTTCCTAAACCACTAGTACAAAATCAGTGTTTTAAAAATGCATGTAAACACAAATTAATACAAACCAGCACAGAGAGAGAAAGAAAGAATAGGAAATATGCACTGGTAAGACCTTACACTACACATGTAATACCATATTATTTCAAGATAGACTTTAAAAAACTTTTTATCTTCAGAGATTCCAGTTATCAGCTCTTAATCAGATGTTTAGCATGCAAATATCTTCTCCAATTCTGTAGTTGTCTGTGTGCTTTGTAGATCAAGCAAATCAATAAGAAGAGATCATATAAACCCTTTATAAGTTGGGCAAGAGACATGAACAGAAAGTTTTCTAATGAAGATAAACTAATAGCCAGCAAACACATGAAAAAATGCTCAACATCCCTAATAATCAGGGAAATGCAAATCAAAATCATATTAAGATACCACCTAAGTCCAGTGAGAATGTCTCACATTGTAATGTCCCAAAGAAACAGAGGTTGGTGTGAATGCAGAGAGAAAGGAACACTCATACACTGTTGGTGAGACTTGAAACTAGTTCAACCTTTATGGAAAGTAATGTGGAGATTCCTCAAAGAACTTAAAGTAGACCTACCATTTGATCCTCCAATCCCTCTACTAGTGTTTAAAGGAAAAAGAGACATTTTATTGAAAAAACACTTGCACTTGAATGTTTATAGCAGTACAGTTCATAATCACAAGGATGTGAAAACAGCTCACCTACTCATCAATACATGAATGGATTAATAAAATGTAGATGCATATACCATCTAGTACTACTCAACCTTTAAAAAAAAGATTGGGACCTAATACCTCTTGTAACAACTTGGGTAGACTTGGAGACCATTCCTCTAAGTAAAGTATTGCAAGAATGGAAAAGCCAACACCACATATATTAAATGCTAATTTGGAAATAGATAGTCAACACCTATGTGCCCAAAGGAAAGTAAAACACAACACAATTCAAGTAGAGGGGAGAGAGAGGAGAACAATACATTCCCAAATAATGGGTACATTGTACAGATACATTGCACACTTTCAGGGTGAAGGGCACATCCATAACTTTGAATTAAAATGCACAAATGCAAACTATGTAAATAAAATATATGTACTCCCATAACATATTAAAATAAAAAAAGTCAAGACTGGGGGGCGGAGCCAAGATGGCGGACTGCAGCCAGCTTTTTACAGAGGCTCCCGTCCAGAAGGAGGCCGAAAGGACAGAAGTTTAGCTAATTAGCTGATGGTTTGGAGCAGAGCCAAGAGAGAAGATTGAGGAGCACACTTCAACCTTCCTGAGGCAAGCGGCGACCCCAAAAATACAACCAAAAGGTACAGAATCCACCACCAAGCGGACGGGAGTCCCCTCCCC
>CAUYQV010141850.1:0-16920 GCA_963574575.1 Galagoides demidoff
TACTGGAGGTGGTGGGTTCAAACCTAGCCCTGGCCAAAAACTGCAATAAATAAATTAAAGAAAAAAAAAAGACTGTGCAAATATCATGCTTCTCATCCAGGTTTTCCTCCTAGATTTAGCAACCATTGACATTTCTTGCCTGAACTCATCTTTCCCATGACGATTAGAAAATAATGAATTTTTTTTTTTTTTTTTTTTTTTTTTTGAGACAGAGTCTCCCTTTGTTGCCCTGGGTAGAGTGCCACAGAGTCATAGTTCACAGCAACCTCAAGCTCTTGGTCTTAAGCGATCCTCTTGCCTCAGGACTATAGGTGCCTTCCATGAATCCCACCTATTTTTTAGAGACAGAGTCTCACTCTTGCTTGTGCTGGTCTTGAACTCCTGCACCAGATCCACCTGCCTTGGCCTCCCAGAGTGCTAGGATTACAGGCCTGAGTCACCGTGCCTGGCCTATGATTTTCTAATTCTTATACACTTTCTCTACCTTTGCCAGTTGGCAATCAGCAGTCTTTTGCAAGCAAAAACCTTTCCTTCTCCCACTTATCTATTTTGTATTACCCATTTGGACTTATACATTCCTATTTTTTTCAGTGACTTATAATTCATTATTATCTCACATTCAGCCTGTAGGATCCTGTAGGAGTTATTTTCTGAGTCTGTGTGACATTCCTCCATCACATTTTTGAGCACTTTCTTATTATACTTTCTGCTATAAGTCTCAAAAGATTTAGCTTTGATAATCGGAATTAGGCAATGTCATAAGTGTAATATAAAATCTAACAGTTTTGTTCACATGAGATGGCATCATCTAGTGATAAAATTTCTTGAAGATCTGCCTGTGTGTAGCACCCAAACATAGAGTATCATCTGAGAAATCTATTGTTGCTATCGTAACCTTAGGTCTATAAACAGAAAAATCAGTGA
Source organism: Galagoides demidoff (assembly GCA_963574575.1). NCBI lineage: Eukaryota > Metazoa > Chordata > Mammalia > Primates > Galagidae > Galagoides > Galagoides demidoff. Next base: position 925 of record CAUYQV010141850.1, read on the forward strand.
TAAATCACAGAACAGTGTGAAGTACTTTAATAAAACTTTGCTTTAGGGTGGTGCCTGTGCCTCAGGGAGTAGGGCAGCGGTCACATATACCAAGGGTGGTGGGTTTGAACCTGGCCTTGGCCAAAACTGCAAAAAAATTAAAAAATATAAAATAAAATAAAATAACTTATATTAAGAAAAAAACCTTGCTTTGTAAATGTCGAAAGTTTTTGTTTAGTGGCCCATCTTGAATGGGTTAGTGCCTATTTTTTTTAAACTTCATAGAAGTATCATTAAGCTTATGGAATCTCTCTGGGAATAAGCATTTAACTGGTGTGCCTCAGCACAGCCCAGTTGTCAATTTGTTCTTTATTCTTTTGTCATTTAGGATACTTTAAACAAGGCATTTCAGATTTCTGGAAAACTTTTGCCCTAGATGTATCTTTTTTTTCATTTCTATAATTCAACATCTTATCAATATTTTACGTTAATTGTGAAATTTTCCGTCTTTGTCTGTTTATTTCACACTGACGCCTCCTTCTCCCAGAATGTTTACCTGTCAACCTTGGCTGTAAGAAAGAGAAATCAAAGGTATAGAGATCAGAGATCCTGTCAGAAGTTTTATTTTAATGGACATATCTCTTGCGCCAAATTATGTGAACGGTATTTGTAGTCAATTCTTCAGAAAGTGTATCTTCTTTTTAACTTCGTTTTTATTCTTTTTAACTTGGTTCACAGGACCTGGAATAATTTTATAACTGCATGAAGGCAAACAAAAATGCAATAGTCTACTCTATTAAAAGGTTATTTAAAAAATTAATGTAGCAAGTTTTTTTTTTTTTTGAGACAGAGTCTCAAGCTGTCCCCCTTGGTAGAGTGCTGTGGCTCACAGCAACCTCCAACTCCTGGGCTCAAGTGAGTCTCCTGCCTCAGCCTCCCAAGTAGCTGGGACTACAGGCACCCGCCACAACGCCTAGCTATTTTTTGGTTGCAGCGGTCATTGTCATTTGGTGGTCCCGGGCTGGATTTGAACCCATCACCTTAGGTGTATGTGGCTGGTGTGTTAGCCACTTAAGCCACAGGCACCGAGCCATGTAGCAAGTATTTATAGCAGACTTACTATGCACCTAGCACTGCCCTCTTTTAGGGTATCAAAAAAGTTCTGTAGTGTTCATTCCTATGAAAAGCTTAGGTCTTTGAAGGGAATGTGAGATAATCACATCCAACATTAGACAGTGCCACTGAGAACCACTGGATTGGGTGTGAAGGTAGAACCACTTCTTTGGGAAGGCCATGCTTTAAAATCATTTTCAGAGTGTATGAGGTATCTACTGTTGTAAACAATGTGTCCTGAAATTTAGCAGTTTAACAAACAATTCTTACCTCACAGTTCACAAAGGTTGGAAATCCAGGAGTGGCTTAGCTGTGTGGTCCTGGCTCAGGGTTTCTCTTGGGTTGTAGTTTTCTCAAGGATTACCTTGGGCCAGCGAACCTGCTTGTAAGCTCACTCCTGTCACTGTGGCAGGCCTTACTTCTTTGGTTGCTGTTGGCTAGAGTTTTCAATTCCTCTCCATGTGAACCTCACCACAAGGCTTCTCATGACAGGGAAGCTTGCTTTCCCCAGAGTGAATGATCTAAAGAGAGTCAGTCTTCTTTTGTAACTTAATAGAAGAAGTAACATTGTTATAGGTCACGCAGACCAATACTGGAAACTGGAAGGGATTACACACAAGTGTGAATCAGGAGGTGAGATTATTGGCAGCCATCTGAAAGGCTGGCTGGCATACAGAAGGGGGTCAGCTTCATGCAGGAAGCACCGCTACTCTTTTAAGGCATCTGGGGAAGTCCGTTCCTGGGTATCCACTGAAAGCCATAACGATCTGATCTGCTGGCAGCTGGCCCATTTACAGTGGTCTGCCTGGGGCCCAGGTGGACAGCGAGGGGAGACAGTCCTAATTTTGAGAATCTTGAGGAGGTATGGACATCGTGCAGTAGGAAAAAGTTGGAAATAATTACAGTTAAGCCATCTCTTTGATCCGGCCTCTTTCTAGCTACATAGCCTTTCATAAGCCCATTCCATCCCAGCATATTTATTGAACCCTGGTGATTTGTTTCGTGAATAAACAGAAATTATTTTGACCCATATAGGACTCCCAATATGGTAGGCATGAGGCACCTTAAAAAATTAATTTCATAATCATTTAATTACAATTGCGATGATGACTCTAGGTCTTTAGTTTTGTTTGGGTTTTTTTTTTTGTTTGTTTGTTTTAAGTCTGTGAAAACTGTAAGCTCCTCTCCTCCCAGGTAGGGACAAAAGGTTAGCATGGAGCAGACCTTCAGAGGACTTCTGGTTATGAAACTGTAAAATGAATAGGCAACAGCTACTTTGGATTTAGAATACAATAAGGCAGCAGTTCTCAACCTGTGGGTTGCGACCCACTGAAACTGTATTAAAGGATTGTGGCATTAGGAAGGTTGAGAACCCCTGCAATAAGGCCTTTCTGGGTGGAGAAGGAGTATTGCTTGCACACTGCTTCTTTTTAGATGTTTTGAATTCTGAGAAGCCAAACATCATCTCATCTAACTAGATTTTTATATTCTTGGCTTTATCTTCAGCATGCATGTTGAATGATAGTATTTCTGGGAGGACTTAAATTACAGAAATTTGTTTCTGTTTAGGATACATAATTTCTGCTGTATTCAGTAGGCACATTAAAAATAATAATTTATAAAAGCTATTGATGCTTGGGCAATTAGCTTATTTAATATTTGATGTGCTTCACATCTTTTAATTTATTCATATTAAAAACAGTTGAAATTTCAGTCTTTTCCTTTTTAAGGCTGGAATTGCTTTTATTGCTGGGTAGGGGCCACAGAACTCCTGCCCATGGTCAGGTTAGTGTTCTGCCCTCCCAGAGGCAGCTTGCAGCCTGGCACCTCCACCTGCTGCCTGCTTGGGTTAGTGGAACATGCAAATCTCAGAGGGAGGAGGCAGTGGAGGGGGCTGCCAGGGCCAGGGGCTGGATGGCCCTGGAGGGTTAGCACAAATGGCCCTGCAACATCCCTGAGCCACATGATGTGGGGCTGGGGCTCTCTAGGCAAGCAAGTCCCCAGGGTGAGGCTCCACAGGGCATACAAGGAATACTGGTTTCCCACACAGGCCTGGGGGTGAGGGCAGACCCAGAAGGCACTCACTAGGAGAGCTAAGGCTGGAAGGCTGAAGCCAGAGTCTAGAGGTCTCAGGAGTGTCTGGAGGTGGAAGGTGAGCTAGAAGGCAGAGCTCAGATGGTGCTGTAGGAGCTGGGAGGAGACTGAAGGGAGGGACTGGCTGCTGCTTATATTCCCAGGGGAAGGGCCTCCTATAAGCAGGCAAGAAAAGATGGCTGCTGTCCACAAGGCCCACTGAGTGAGCAGGCCAGTCCTGGAAGCACTGGGGAGAAGAATGCTGGCTGAGGTTGCTCTTTGTAGGAGATCCCTAGGGATGAGATTGCCTCAGCAGCCAGAATTGTAAGGTGGATGTCCAGAGGGCCACCTTACTGGGCTGGAGGTCTTGACCAGACAGACCTCTCCCTGCTGAGACAGGAGGGGTGAGCTGGAGTCCAGCTCTAGACCCCTCAAGGCACCTGGGTGTGCCGAGTGGCAGGTAGAAGGGAGTGGAAACCCGGGGGATAAGGTGATCCATGGGGTTGAGCCAGACCTGTCCTTTAAGATATAAGCTGTCTGGACAGTGGATATGCAATAATATGTTAATCTGAACATTTTGGTTAAACTTTAAACACTGCTTGGGAGGAATACACACTAAAACATTAAACACATTTAAACATTAAAGAAAGACTCCAGTGCCTTGGAGCCTGGCCACACGCAGAGTGGAGGGGCAGGGTTCCTGGAGGGCTCAGGCCACTGCAGACTTGTGGGGGGCAGGGAGGGCGAGAGCCTGGAGAGGTAAGGGGCAGCTGTAGCCCAAGTAAGGGGAGGCCTAAGGAGGAGAGGAAAGGAGGAGGGGTGAGGAAAGGGGGGAAGGAGTGGGGAGGGGAGAAGGGGAAAGAAGAGAGGATCATGGAGAAGCCAGAGCCAGTGGCATTGAAGCTGCCATGGCAGGAGCCAGCCAGGGGCGGTGCGTAAGCAGCTGTGGAGCTGGACTCAACCATGCAGCAGGGGCCCTTGCTGGACTGGACGGCAGACTTCAGCCACCACAAGCGCCCCTGCCTTTTTTCTCCATGCTGCGGTCCAAGAAGTCTTTGTAGGAGATCCCTAGGTTGATCTTGGGGCGGCTGAGGTCGTTGGAATGCTTCCTGACGGAAGGAAGCTTGCAGGCTGTGCTGGCGTTGGTGGTGCGGTGGGGCAGGCCTGGCGGGGCAGAGCGCGGCCGCCGGTTGGTCTGCACCTTCGGGAAGCGTGGCCACCCCATTGGACAGCCAACCCTTCTGCGTGGCCTGGGCAGCCAATGCCTCTGTCTTGGAGCCTTTCTCCCAAGCCACCACAGGCCTTCTGGGTGAGGTTGTGTGGTCCACCATGATCCTGTCCCAGGCCCCTGTTGATGGCCTCGGTGACAGGGCAGCACTCAGGGGAGTCGACAGTGCCCACAGTGGAAGCCTGTGGCTGGGTTGCCGTGCATGTCCTCCACGACGGACACCTTCAGCGTCTCCGTGTCCCTGGTGCCAGCCACCAGGACTGTCTCCTTGGTGGGGTCGGACCCGGGGGTCCAGTGGGCCCGGAGGAGGAGCAGCTGCGGGAGCGGGAGCCTCGGCATTGCAGGTGATGGATGGAGAGCTCCCTGGGCGGGCGGTGCTGGAACCGCGCTGCACTGTGTTGAGGTTCTTGGCCACAGTTTAGTCAGTGTCCCACTGGTGGCTGGAGCAGCTGGAGCAGCAGTCGGGATCTCCTCCCATTTGCATTCCTGCGTGGACAGCTTCGGGTGTACCCAGTAGTCAAGGAGGTCCTTGGAGGCCTCGGGGTCCACGATCCCCACGTGGCGATTCCACCCCGAGGCCTAGGAGGGCGTCTTCGTTCCTGCTTCTCGTTAAGCGGCAGCAGCAGCAGCAGCAGCAGCAGGTGCAGGCCCGTCTGCCGGTCAGTGACACAGCACTTTATCAACTGCAGGTAAGTGAGGTTATTTTCCGTGTTATGTTTGGGTGAAACTGTAGCCTTTTTTTTTTCTTTAGTGTGTTAATTTACATCACTTTTAGGTTTATGGGGCGCAGTTCTTGCTTAGTTTCTAGGATTGTGTCATTATAGGGTCTTCTTTCATAGAGGCACACTTTCTGGTATAGTAAATACATAGGATAGGAATATTTTCACATCCTGAAATGAATGTATTTTTCCTATTTTTCTTAAAATACAGGATGCTTGTTCTGCCTTTCATTTCCTCCCATCTGAGAGAAATATATGTAAAGAAATACTTCACTTTTCTCTTGAAAGGAACAATAATAGGGCATCCACAGTGCTACTCACCCTCAAGTTATGGAGGCAACAGGGGCTAGCGGGGACTATGGCAAACTGAAGGGTGCATGCCTGGCTTAGACAGCAGCTGCCGCTCACCTTCAGCCTATCCTTGCCATTTTGGGACGTGGGCCCAGTGTTAGAAGACCTTACACATTTTCAAGAGAACCTGCAACTCCAGATTTTCATGTGAAATCTCCTGAAGTTTAAAGATTAATCTTAGACAAACAAAAAATAGCTGCAGTTGAACTTGATGTATGGACTCTCACAAATGGGGAACTAATTGTATGCAGGAAAGACAGGCTTCTCTGTGAAAAGAAATTTAAGCTGAGACATGAAGGTGAATAGTAGTTAATCAGGAAAAGAGATCTGGAGGTCTCTCCAGGTGGAGGAAATGGCATGAGAGCTGGCCCTGAAGTGGGAAGGATCATCACGCCTTTGAGGAACCTGACAACTTGCAGAAAGGATGGGGTAGGGGATAATTCTTATGAAGCTAAAGGTTGCAAAAGACCTTAAAGGCCATGTTAGTGGTGTTGAGTTTTAGTTCCAAGATTAATGTTAAATACAAGTATGGCACTATTAAACTACTGTTTTGTTTTCTTTTGTTTTAAGTAGACCCTTCATTGGAGTATAATACCATATATGTGGAGAAAACACAAATCACAATTTTGCAGTTTGATTAATTTTCACAAAATGAATACCCATAGGTAACCAGTACCAAGATCAAGAGCAGAAGCTACAGAACCCCAGAATTCCCTATGTCACTCAGTATCTCCCCCCAGGATTATCAGTTTATTTTGACTTCCAGTCCATACGTTGACATTGCCTAATTTTGAACTTGATCTGTATGGATTTATATGTTTGCATTTCTTTGTGTTTAATTTACTTCATAGGACATTGTGTTTGCGAGATTCATCTGTGTTGCCGTGGGAGTTATAGCTTATCCTACATTCCTTGCTGTGTGTAATTCCAGTATGTCCTTTCTACTGTTATGGGCATTTGAATGCACAGTTTGATACTATTAGAAGTAATGTGAGAGGGAATATTCTTGCATATATCATTTGGTGAACGTAGCATAAGTATGTATTTCTACTGAATGTAGTTAATGTTTTCTTTTTTTGAGACGGAGCCTCAAGCTATCCCCCTGGGTAGAGTGCCATGACATCACAGCTCATAGCAACCTCCAACTCCTGGGCTCAAGCGAGTCTCCTGCCTCCACCTCCCAAGTAGCTGGGACCACAGGCGCCCGTCACAACACCCGGCCATTTTTTGGTTGCAGCCATCATTGTTGTTTGGTGGGCCTGGGCTGGGGATTCGAACCCGCCACCTTAGGTGTACGTGGTTGGCGCCTTAGCTGATTGAGCCACAGGCGCCAAGCCGTAGTTAATGTTTTCAAAAGGTCACTGTAGGGTCTGTAAAGGAATGAAGTGGAAAGCAGGAGCAGATGTGGACGGGCAGCAGATGTAGTTGTTCAGGTACCGAGGTGACCGTGGCTTGAACTAAGACCTTGGCAGTGCAGATGGCAAATTGATGGGTCCTGGGGCTGTCTGTGGACACTTGTCAGGATTTAGTTACTGCTTGGCTCTAGGGGATGAAAGATGCAAATGTCAATAAAAACCTCTAAGTTTTCTGACTTGTCCAGTGTTGAAATTGGTATTTTATTCATCATTTGGCCATTCTGATTTTACTGACTTGAAAGCTGTTTGTGGAAGTCTGTAAGTTTTCATTGCTTGAGTTCAGAACTTTGAATTTAAAAAAGTAATGATTTTAGAAAGTCAACTAAAACAAGGTATAATTATCTGCACACAATTTTTATAAGAAGTTGATTACTATAATTTCAAGCTTATAGAGTAGATATTTATGTATTCTCCCTAAACTGATTTTAAATGTACTCTTTAGCAATATTCCAATTAAAACATATTCAAATAAAAAACATGTAGCTAAATAGGGACTAGATTTCTAAAGAGAATTCAAGCATTTTCGTGTTTGTCATGGCTTGATAGAGATTGAATTATATCACTTGATGGCTGGATATTGTGTAAAATGAATTGTTCTCAATTCAATTTCTTATAGACCAATGCCTTCATCCCCCAAATTGCTATTGCAATAGCTACCTCATTGGCAGTCCTTAGCAAGCAGGGGCTGAAGCTGAGTGAGCAGAAACAGCCGTTTATTTATCCCAGAGAATGGATTTGGATACAGGTTGAGATGCTTAAGTAGAAAGCTTCCCCCACCTCAGCTGTTGAAACAAAGATTTTGTCTTCATAGCATCAAACTACATTTTGTCCTTTATTAAAACTCAGCTTAATATAAAATAATGGGGTACAAAAGATTCCTACTGTCTCATTTGATTATGGTTAATTTTTTTTCTTTTTTTCTTTTTTGCAGTTTTTGCCCTGGGCTGGGTTTGAACCCACCACCTCTGGCATATGGGGCCAGCGCCTTACGCCTTTGAGCCACAGCGCCGCCCTAAATGTTTTTCTTTTCCTTTTTCAAAATTATAATAAATTGTTTATGGAAAAATAAAATAACTAGATTAAAATCCAAATGTCCCCTGTAGCTTGGGTATCAATGTCTTTTATTCCTTTGTTATGACATGACATTGTCACTGAAAAATTTTCAATGACGTGAGATGGAATTTTTCTCATCTTTAAATCCTGTAGCTGGTTGTGGCTTAATTTCATGTCCTATGTGGTTTTGATTCTAGTAATCTGCTTTTTCATCTCTGACATATCACTTTTGGTCCTTCCCTGCCCCTGGAAACTCCCTGTACCATTCTGTTTCTGTCCATTAACATGACCCAGTGGGCAGTGTGCTAATGCCAAGAACGACATGAGTTAGAGAAGATAACAGAAGATACGGTCTGTGTCCTCATGTTCTCCAGCTTTAAATATATTTAATGTGGAAAATCAAAATAGGTTTTTGAAAGGATTTACATTGTATTCATCTATGAAAGGCCTGAAAAAATGTCCAATATGCTATTGTTATGGATGTGATAGGGTTTCACGCTGTCCTACTGGACAGCAAAGAGGAAAGAATATTAGAGTGTGAGGCAGAGGACCTAAAGATTAATGCCAGGTGTGTCACTTTCTAGCCATCTAATTAATCCTTTTACAGGTTTCAGGATAGTTCCATGCAAAGCTGGGATAAAAAGAAAAAAGAAACAAAAAAACAAGTCAGGGTAGTAATATCTGTTCTACTGATTTGATGTGGTCGTGGTGAACAGCAAATGAGATTCTGAGAAGCATTTGAAGAACTGAAATGAGCTATATGAATGTACCATGAAATTGATTTTTTATAATGACTAGTTGTATTAGTTAAATTGTTGTTTTCAGTGCTTATAACAGAGAACCAAATTAACAATGATGTCTTAAAAAAAGACTGACAGTGTACAAGCAGGCTAGTAGGGGTAGGTCAGAGCCAGTAAAAGGGAGAGTACAAAAGACGAATTTGATACTGGAATTTCGTCTTCAGTAGGTTCTTGGTCTGGGTGATTCCAAGAATGAATTCTTGGACCACTGATCAGTGGTGAGAGTATTTACGTTACAGAAAAGAATACAAAGACACCCGAGCTCCTGGCAGAGAGAAAAAACTCAAGTTGCACTGGTGTCTCTCCAGCAGTTGTTTGGCCCCTCTGGCTTCTGGAGCCTCCTGCTGTTCCCTGCCCCCCCCCCCCAATCCGCTGGTTCCTCTGCCAGCTGTGGCAGCACCAACACCTCCAGGGCAGAGGTGGCAGGGATCCCCCTCGGTTTGGCTCAGCTGGCTGGGGCGTCACCTGTCCTGTATCAAAATCAGAGATGGAGTAGGGAAGCATGTTTTAAAAAATGACTGACTGCTCTGTTGACAAGGAGGTAGCAGGGAGGTCTTGAAGGACACAGTTACAATACTCTTGATGCGGATGAAGAGAAACAATAGGATTCTGGATGTGTTTTGATGCTAAAGTTGAGAGAATTTGTTGGTGGTTTGGATGTGGGTTGTGAAAGAAAAATAAAAATCAAGACTGTCTCTGGGTTTTTGGTTGGAGAACTTGTGATACATAGTTAACCTTTTATTGAAGTTATGATGACTGTGGGAGGAGATTTATGGCAAGTTTGTGTGGCTGGGCCAGTGGGGGGTAGGGAAGAATTCAGTTTTGGACTTGCTAGAGTCAAGGTGTATGAGATACCCAAGTGGAGATGGCAGGCAGACAGTTGGACAGCAGCACAGCTCAAAGGAGAGAACATAGCTAGAAATATCAGGGCTGGAGGCATCACGGGTATGTGTTTAAAGCCACTCTGCTTCCAAGTCGAAGTAGCTGTTAGTCATTATAAGAATACGGAGAAGAATGGAAATGAGAGAATTCAGATAGATTCACATCACAGAGTCATAGAAAGTCTTTGTCCTTGCACACAAAATTGAATAAACCAGGCATTGTTTGAGAAAGAAAAACATGAAGATTAGTTTTCAAAAGTAGATAAAAAACGGGGCAGGATGGGTGCATGTCCCTTAAGTCAAGTCCAAAGCATTGTCCATACAAGTAGTAGAAAAGGTACAGATGGAAAGGTCTCTGGCTCATGTCATCCAGCTATGGAGTGGTGGTTCTAAGACTTAGCAAGTCTAGTTGCTAACTGGGCTGATTGTGCTCAAGCCTCATGCAGAAGGGAATAAAGCCCAGTTCTTAAGATTCATAGTTTAGTGCAGGAACTAGGAACCATGGCAAGACCTTGACCAACACAAGACAAGTTCTGCTTATCATATAATATATTTAAGCATAAGGAAAGCATTAATACCATTGTCTACAGTGGGTCTGGAATCTGTTGATATGGGGCAAATCACTCCCGTTGGGCAAATCTGAGGGTGAACTAGGGTGAAGAGCTGTCATTCTTGTACAAAATTTTAACATAACATAACTAATAAGGACAGAGTAACAATACCAGAGTACAAATGGCACTAATGCATTATTAAAATGTAAAGAACCAGCGTCCTAATAAGGTTCTCCTAACCTAAACCACCGAAATGGATACTGGGATCAGAATTCTACAAGATGCAAGGTACAATTAGGTGAAAGTTTAAAGTTCTTATTAGGGATTTAATTGAGGTAAACAAGCCAAAATACATACAGGTAGCGGGTCTCAGGTCTGACTATGCATTAGAATCACCTGAGAGGCTTTTAAATTCCTGATATATCAGCCTCTTAAAATCTTAGTCTCTGGTGAGTTGGTCTAAACGACAATTGGTTTTTAAGGTCCCAAGGCTTCTTAGTAAAGTGTCTCAAGAATGGAAAAAAGGTAGGAAAATCTTTGTACTTGTACACAAGTTTGAGTAAAGGTCACAAACAACTCTTCGAGAAGAATTGAGCACTTAACACAAGGGGTGTAGGGAGCAGTAATCCAATGGCATTAGATCTAAAATGTTATATAAGGTGTCTGCCGTGATTATGTGTCTGTTATATCACTAAAAATGAGTAGCTCAGATTAAGTTTTAGGCGTCCTCAAACTACGGCCCGCAGGCCACATGTGGCCTGCCGAGGACATTTATCTGGCCCGCCAGGTGTTTTTGCTGCCACTGCCTGTCCTGCTTAGCAGCTGACTTGTCCCGGGCCTGCATTCGGGCCCTCCAGCGGTCTGAGGGACAGTGAACTGGCCCCCTGTTTAAAAAGTTTGAGGACTCCTGGATCGTTGGTGAGTTTGTTCTTAGCCCAACATAGGTGGATGTGATTCTGGTTTCTTGGAATTTCTTTTTCTTTTCTTTTCTTTCTTTCTTTCTTTTTTTTGAGACAGAGTCTCACTTTGTCACCTTTGGTAGAGTGCTGTGGTATTATAGCTCAGCAACCTCAAACTCTTGGGCTTAAGCGATTCTCTTGCCTAGCCATAGGTGGCTGTAGGCTTTTGGCATCTGTAGTCCCAAGTAGCTGGGACTACAGGTGCCCACCACAACGTCTGGTTATTTTTTGTTGCTGTTGTAGTTGCTATTGTTGTTTAGCAGGCCTGGGCCAGGTTTGAACCCACCAGCCCTGGTATATGTGGCGATGCCCTAACCGCTGAGGTACGGGCACCAAGCCGGAATTTCTTAATGAAATTTCTTTTCTGAAATTTTTATTTGCTGTGATAATACCAACTTGTGGAAGCATCAAGGAAAATATTATTCTGATTTGTTTTGTTTTGTGAAGTGCTCTTGTTTGTGAAAAGGAAGATGCCAATAAATGATAAAGATAAGCAAAGTAAGGCTCAGTGCCTGTGGCTCAAGCGGCTAAGGTGCCAGTCACATACATCTGAGCTGGCAGGTTCGAATCCAGCCTGGGCCTGCCAAACAACAATGATGGCTGCAACCAAAAAATACCCCAGCAGCGCTGTGGTGGGCACTTGTAGTCCCAGATACTTGGGACGTGGAGGCAGGAGAATTGCTTGAGCCAGGAGTTGGGAGGTTGCTGTGAGCTGTGATGCCACAGCACTGTACGTAGGGTAAAAGCTTGAGGCTCTATCTCAAAAAAAAAAAAAAATAGACAAAGTCAGACAGCTGGGATTAACTCATTGATAAGGAGGTAAAATTACTTGAGTTCTGAATGCACTTTAACTCAAGATTTTGGATTCAATGTATTTTATAAGTGAGATACACAGCACATGGAAAATGAGGCCAATTTGGTGAGAAATTGTTGATATTTTGCTTTAGCATAATCGGGGTCTACTTTGTTCATTGACTCACTCAAGTCCGTCAAGTCAGTTGCTTAGACTTACTTTTCCTTGTATCCTCTGACTCTGGCCCGGGCCAGGTACTCTAAAAATCAATAGAAAGACAAGGACGAATAAAGCTTTCCTGCCCTTGAGCAGCCGGTGGAGGAGACAGAAATATAGAGAATTATTAAACAATATAGAAGGGTATTAGAGGTGGGACAGAGAATCTGTGAAGGCTTCTTGGAGGAAATATCAGCTTTAGTCTAAAGGATAACTCAAAATTAACCTTGAAATTAGAAATGGGAAGGCCATTTCAGGCAAAGGAGAGGAAGAATTCCCATTTGAAGCATTCTATTTTAGATTCAGGAAAAGAGAAATTGCTGAGCATCAGGCATGTGCACAGAGAAGTAATTGATGACTTTCACCGGTATTGAAATCACATACGTGGTGTGAGTATACATAACACTAGAGAAGAAAGTGGAGTCAGGAAGGTACTGCTCAAAAAATACATGTTTTAAGATGTTCTTTCCATTAGCAGATTTTTCTCCTTTTATACTTTATGTTCAGAACAGAGCTTTCTAGGCAGTTCCAGATACATTTTAATAACAATATTTATTGAGTGCTTCCTACATGCAGGCTGTGTTCTGAATACTTTAAAAATACTAACTAATTTAATCCTCCTGATGAGATACACGAGACACTATGATACGACCCAGCAATGCAGCTTGTTCAAGGTCATCCATTAAGTAGAAAATCTGGAGTGTGAACCAAAGCAGAATTTTACTGCTGGCTTTCATCGACAGTCTGTATTAAAGCTCCCACGAAGAATAATAGAACATGATTCTAAAAGTATTAAAACATTGAGTTTTAATCTTCCTCTGTGTGATAATTTTGCCATTCATCTTTTCTGACAATGATAAATGCAGGGATAAAGCTTGATTGGGAAGGAAGTCTTTTGGTGGAACAAAATTGAAGAGAAAGTAGATTCAAATTAATTTTGAAGTAGCATTTGAGAGGCTGAGAGGGGAGCCGTCTCTGAGCACAATACTCTTCAAACTGCCTGTCATAGAAAGCCTCTGAAAAGGACAAGTTTGGGAGGGGAGAGAAGGGATACACAAAACCTGTAGTCATTCTAACTCCTTTACCAGATAAAGAATGCAGTTTGATGCCTCATGTTTGCCAAGGTATCAGCCCGGGGGGAAGGGAGCCACGAAGGACCTTGACAGGTTGTAAACTGGGGGGAGCATCAAAACTAGACATGGTCCTGTCCGAACATGCCATGTAACAACAGAGGCTAAAAGAAAGGATTTCTGTTGTGACCTGTCGGGCCCCTGTGGCCCTGGTCTTGATCACAAGGAACCAGGTGTGACGTGGATTAGAAATACAAACTTGTAGGAGGCAGGCTAGCCCTTCTTTGCAGAGTTACCCTGAGCAACCCCCGCACCAGCCTTTTATTGAGCCCATACATCACAGGTGAGGGGAGTAATTAACAAATGACTACATGCTGAAGGCTCGGGCTCTTCTTCCACAAGGAGCACCTGTGGACAAATGGCCCGAGGTCCATGCCTCAGCTGCAGACCATCTTGCTCAGATGTCATCTGGCTCTTGGCGTCCCCTACATATTTCTTTCACTTGAAGGAAGCCCCAATGAAAAGAAATAAGTGAAACAAAGATAACAGTGTGTGTCTGTGCCCTACATATCTCTCAAAGGAAATAATGCTATTAAATATGGGACATAGTCAGTAATTAAAATGAATTGGGAAGGGAGAAGTTGTTCTAAGTCTTGTTTACACATTGTTAGGGACAGCTTGATAATGGAATTTAGCCTAAATCCCATTTTTTTTTCTGTACCAATTTGACATGGATTTTACTCCACTTTGAAAGACCTCAGTTTAGTAAGGAAAAAAGCACCTGGAAATAAAGGTTCACAGTCCTTTACCTGCTATTCTGAAATATAAAATTCTCTCAGCAAGGTACAATTTTTCACAAGTTTGGCACTAAAATACATTTGGATGCAAAAACCTGACCTTAACTGACACAAGGTTATAGATATTTTTATTTATCACACTTAGTGTGAATATTCATATATGTTCCTACAAAAATCTTAGTAAGTTTTATTTTGTGAAGCTGTTCTGGGCTGCACTACAGGCATTCCATAATAAATAGTGTTTGTATTATATTTTTTAAAACCCCCAATACTCTGAATTTCCAAATGCCGCTGACCCTAAGGCTTTGCAGTGAAGAAGGATTGTGGACCTGTATTGGCAAAGTGAGTGAATTGTAGACTTCCAATTTTTTAATTTAGATTATTTCCATCTTGTATTCCTAGTTGTTTTGGGAAGAAACATTATTTATCAAGAGTTAAAACTATATGGAGCAGCCAAAGTGCAATCTTTCTGAATCATTCATATTAACAAAGCCACGATAAACTGCTAAAAATGTTTTGAAATAGTGTTTCAAAGAAAAGTGACTTTTCTTTTTTTCAGTGTGTGAAGCTGTTTTGAAGAAGAAAGTTGAATTGAAGCTGAGATAGGTCTTCAAATCTTTGGTGGACTAGATATCACAAGCTTTAGATACCTATTAAAATAAATTTATGAAACAGATTTGTTACTACACGCCAAGGTTTAATTCTCAAATAGGAATCCAACAGAAAGACAAAACCACAACATAACAAAACAAAACAGTTTCAAAAGGTGTGATAGGGATATACAGATATGATTGTCTGGGAAAGGATAGCTTAATTAAAGTTGTTAAATTTCATACAGGATTACTACTTTCAACAGAAACATTTTAACATTTTAAAAAGTTTCTTAAGGGCTATAAAATTTGATTCAATGTTTGTTCAAGCTAAGCAATCATGGACTTTGAGACTGTATAACATTATTGTACACTCACCAGTTTTAAATTGCTGGTCAAAGATATAAAGAAAAGCGATTTCATTGTGAACTCCTTTATGGCACAAGAAACTTCCCCCCACACTGTGCTTTACAAAGTTTCTTTAGGGCTATAGAATTTGATTAAATGTTTAAGATAAGCAATCATGGACTTTGAGATTGTATAACATCATTGTATACTTACAAGTTTTAAATTGCTGATCAAATATGTAACGAAAAGCAATTTCGTTGCGGACTATGAACTCCCTTCAGGCACAAGAGATTTTTCCCCATACTGTGCTAAGAGACTTGGCCCAACTTTAGTTTGGTATCCATTTGTACTAGTTTGTTTTCCTAAAAGGGGATTCTGGTTTCCATGTTAAGGGTTTGCTCAAGAAAATACAATACTACCAAAAGTGTCCATGGCTCCAACTCACTTTGACAAACCATTTTCAGTAATTCTCTACTTCCCTTCTGTAATTTTCATTTCTCCTTAGTCTTCCATCCCTTTTCTGTTCCCCACTTTTGGCTTTCCTATAGCTGCTTTTTTTTTTTTTTTTTTTTTTTGAAGTTTTTTGCCAGGGCTGGGTTTGAACCCACCACCTGCGGCATATGGGGCCAGCGCCCTATTCCTTTGAGTCACAGGTGCTGCCCCTATAGCTGCTTTTTTATTTTCTATCCCTTTAAAAATCTCAGTCACCTTTGTCTTAGTTGGAATTAAACTTGGTTTTTCCTGGAGTCTCTCTTCCCTTCTGCAGTTGTCTTAG
Organism: Galagoides demidoff; assembly: GCA_963574575.1. Classification (NCBI taxonomy): domain Eukaryota; kingdom Metazoa; phylum Chordata; class Mammalia; order Primates; family Galagidae; genus Galagoides; species Galagoides demidoff. The sequence continues at coordinate 16,636 of CAUYQV010141850.1, forward strand.
TAAAATCTGTCTTGCTGTCTTTAATAAATGTTTGGGGCTTGGCGCCTGTGGCTCAATTGGCTAAGGCACCAGCCACGTACACCTAAGGTGGCAGGTTCAAATCCCCCGTCCAGGCCCGCCAAACAACAACGATGGCTGCAACCAAAAAATGGCCGGGCGTTGTGGCGGGTGCCTGTGGTCCCAGCTACTTGGGAGGCAGAGGAAGGAGACTCGCTTGAGCCCAGGAGTTGGAGGTTGCTATGAGCTGTGATGCCATGGCACTCTACCCAGGGGGATAGCTTGAGG
>CAUYQV010141852.1:0-33238 GCA_963574575.1 Galagoides demidoff
TAGGAGGTTGCTGTGAGCTGTGACATCACAGCACTCTATCTATCAAGGGTGACTAAGTGAGACTCTGTCTCTTAAAAAAAAAAATGAGGAAGGTGGAAGATAAAAACAGTTGCATCCATGGGATCTTGTTGGCCATTGTAACTGTTAAATATGTAAAGCACCTATCCTAGCACTTAGCATGCAGAAAGTATTTAATTAAGGCTTATTGCTGATATTTTTATTGTTGTTGTTACTGCTCAGAGAGCTTAGGCAGTAGGAGTTCTGAACGTAGGAGAGACAAGCTTTCACTGACCTTCCAGAGGGGAGAGACTGCGTGGTTCTGATGATTTTAAATACACAGTATGAGGTGGAATTTATCAATGAACTATAATGTGTCACATAAGCTGAATATGAGAGCACCATTTCTCTAACACATTCCGAGATTTTCTGTGTGTGTGTCAAATCATTTCTGAACTATCATAATCTATTGTGAGGACTCTTAGAAGAATTTTGTATCTGGTAAGAGTTAAGCATTCCTAAGTTTGTAGGCATTCAACAGAAATCGTGGCTATGTATAGACTCTTGAAATCATTTAGAAATGTTTTCTGATCGTGAGAGAAATGAGTAATGTGCCAACAACTGACTGTAGGAGTGAGAGTCTCATGTTAACCTTGATCTTCACATGTGCTACCATAAGGAACACATATTAATAGCCAGCTTCTGTTGATTTTTTAATGTCTGCAGACTGACAGTGCTAAGTAAATTTCATGAATTATCACATGCAAACATTATCACAATTTTAAGAAATAGAAACAAAATAGGGAAAGAGTCTCCACAAGAATTAAGAAGCAGATCAAAAGTTGATAATTGCTGATGTTGAACCACAGGAAAAAATTTGGTGAGGGAATGTCAAGTTTCATCAGAGCTGGATGGCTGACATTGTTTCCCTGTTGCTTGTCCCATTCTGGGGATAGAATGAGGTAACTACTGACATCGAGCCCAAACTCTCTGAATCTTCCGAAATATGTCCATAGGGATAGTAATATATGCTAGGTAGTCAGTACATGATCAAATGACTTAATTAACATTTCCATGAATTTCAATTATTGGAAAGCAGGATTTGTGTGGTATATTATTAGGGTCTAAAAGATAACAAACATAGCATAAGATTGATGTTGCATAATGGCATATAATTTATTTTTGTGGCTTCTCAACTGAACAAGACTATTTACAAGTCCGTTTTGCTACAATAGACACATTTCTATATTAAATGGTTAGCATTAGCAATAACTTGAGTTTTGATAAACCTTTAATTATACTTAAGGATTAAACCAGGACAATTGTTGATTCTAAGCAAGGAATCTAATGGGTACATTTATCATTTCCTTATCATACTGAGCTTTGAGCTTCTGATTATCTATTTTCCAAGAAAGTAGAAATGTTGTTTCTTAGAATAAAAATGTTCTTTATAATGTGAGCAGTAGATTGAAGCTGTACAGATTGGTTTTTTAATGAAATAGGCAAAATTCCAATGGAACTGACAAGCTTTATTTCTATTTGTTGTATTTTTTTCTCATTACAGATGGACCCAATTCAGAAAGCTGTAATAAATCATACATTCGGGGTTCCTCTTCCCCATCGAAGAAAGCAAATTATATCATGCAACATTTGCCAGTTGAGATTTAATTCTGATGTAAGTTTATCATTTAGTATTCACTAAAATATGTATTATGCTGTGCTAATCTTTCAGGAGAAAATATTTCTTAAAACACTTTTCTCCAATAACTGAGCATGTCAAAATTCAAAGATAGCATTTCATTCCTGTGTGCTTTAATTTTGGAGTGAATTATATCATGCTTGGTTGTTTACTAAAGGCAAAATCACACATATGTAAGTTTTTATACTTATAGTTTAGTGATGGATTTTTTGTTTTGTCTTGCCTTGTTTTGTTTTTTGTATCTTGATAATGCTACATGTAGATGATACACTTTGCCTTTTAGATTACTGATTACTCCTCTGAAATAAGATAGACAACCAATCATATTTCAAGGCCAGTAGTTTGGCTCTGTAAACACTTTTTGCCTGACATGGATGCTCCAAATTCCAGATAAGCTCTTGTGTCTTTACTCATGTTAGAGTTCTCAAGTCATTGTCCTAGGAATATTAGCATTTTAGTAGGGAGTCCTCAAATCATTCAAGCTCCAAAAGAATAAAACTTAAATGGCCAACATGCAGAAGGGAAATATGTGTGGACCTATCCAATTGCTTTACAGGTTATTCATGGATTTATTCATAATAATAATAGTGATAATAATTGTGATAATAATTTTGACTTATGGCCAATATCAATAATCTGTGCTCCTCACCTCCCCTTTCGCTACTAAACCTGCTTTGCTGTGCAGTTAGTTCTGAGGGATACAAAAGATAGATGGCACGTTGGTTTGGACGGGATAGAAAATGGACACTGTTCATACTTCAGGCAAACAGAGGGCTCCATCCTATCACAATGGGCTCTTCTAGGTGCCATGATCTTGACCTAGGTTGATAGTGTGAAGATGAACAAACAGACTGGATTATGGAGCAGTGTTGAGCCTTCCAGTATTTACTATCACCAGTCAAGAAGGCCCATTAGAAGTTCTGGTGATGAGGATAAGATATAAGATAATAAAGTATAAGAAATATAGTTGGCATAAATAATGTAATTTGTTTCGTCTGTGCAGAAAACATTTTATTTTGTATGAGGATTGCTGTTGTGTTAAGTATTCATGTGTACTAGTGCAATCATCATGTAATTTTCTAATATTAACATTATTGACCTAAGCAAGAGAAGAGTAGATTGTCTTTCTAGTATCTATTTTAGTCTATTTGGCCTGCTAAAACAAAATACCATAAACTAAGTAGGTTATAAACTAGAGGGATTTCTTTGTCACAGCTCTGGAGGCTGAGTACTCTAAGAAAAAGGTGCCAACAAATTCAGTTTCTCAGAAAGGCCTCTTTTCTGGTTCATAGATGGTGCATTTTCAGTGTATTCTCACATAGTAAAAGGGATAAAGGAGCTCTTCCTTGGGCCTATTTTGTAAGGGCACTAATTCCATTCATGAGAGTTCTGCCCTCATGACCTAATCACCTCCCCAAAGGTTCCACCTCCTAATGCCATACCTTGGGAGTTAGAACTTGAACATATGAATTTAGCAGGAATTCAAACATTCAGACCATAGCAGCCCTTAAATTGGTATTTATTGCTTAAGAAATAAAAAGCAATAGACCAAACATATAGTATTTTATGTTTTTATTTGAAGAGATATTTTTGTTTATTTGTTTTTTAATATCGAGAACCTTGATTTGATTTGAATTATAGAAACGTATTATATTTTAATTAATTAACAATGAAGTATTTTCACTAATGATTATAACATAATAGTCTCTCTTAGTTGTTCTAAAGGGTTCTCCTAACATGGGAACAGGAGTTTTGAACGTAATAGTTGTAATTTTGATCATTTCTAAATGCTTAAAAAATAATCATGCAGTTTCATAATTGCAATTTAAGTGGTTCCTTTTTAGTCCCTTTTAAAAATCGTATTGATATTTCTCTTTGAAAAAGATTGGATAATGTTGTTAAAGTCTCTCAGGAGCCATGTGACCAGCTTCCTACATCTAATGGGGCCATTAGATTTCAAATATCTCCTCCTGCCAATGACTCACTGTCAATATTCTTTTCTGTGTTAAGGATAATTTCTGTAAACTCAGGATCAGAAAAGGACTTTAAGGTCATTAAAACTAATCTCCCACTGAGTGCAAGAATTCTGTCTATCATGTCTGGGCCAGTTCTTTTGGTTGATTATCCCAAGTGATGGATCAATCTCCACTTTGAGAGAGTGGTTCTGTTTTCTGGAGTGTTTCAAATTCTATAGATTGATATCAAAGTCGTGCTTGAACATTTTAGAAATACTATCAGATAGGCTTTAAGAAGTACATGTACACTTATATATATGAATAACATTATAAAGAACATTACATAAGGAATGTTAGTATACTTTTCTTTTCTGAGATGAGTCTTATTTTAATTCCTTGGTAATGGAAAGTAGCAATTTATTTTGTTGTAGAAATTTCTAGGTGATACAAGAATCAATATGCATTTTTTATTAGGGACAATTGGCTTCTGTTTCTCATAACTTTGCTTTCAGGTCTGTCCAATATGTGGTAAATGGAAAATGGGCAAAGTCTTTTGGGGATTTGTACTAATCAGCTTGGGTCATAATTAAACAATTGCAGCCTTGACTGTTTACTAGATGATTACTATTAATGTATTAATCTTTTGCTGTTGCTGTAACACATTACCACAAACTTAGTGGCTTGAAACAACACAAATCTACAGGCATGCCCCTGTTCACTTTATGCTGTTTCACTTTTTGGTAATTCTCTCAATATTTCATACTTTTCTGTTGTTATTGTATCTGTTACAGTGGTTTGTTATCAGTTATTTTTAATGTTACTATTATAATTGCTTGGGGGTACCTTGAATTGCTCCCATGCAAGGTGACATATTTAATTGATAAAAGTTGTCAGTGTTCTGACTTCTCCACCAGAAGACTGTTACCCTATTTCCCTCCCTCTGCTCCAGCTTCCCTACTCCCTGACACACAATATTAAAATCAGGCCAATTAAAAATCCTACAATGGCCTCTGAGTGTTCAAGTGAAAGGAAAAGTCGTATGTCTCTCAATTTATGTCAAAATCTGGAAATGATTAAGCATAGTAATGAAGGCATGTCCAAAGCCAAGGTAGGGAAAAATCAAGGACTCTTACACCAAGTGGTTAGCCAAGTTACAAATGCAAAGGAAAAACTATTGAAGGAAATTAAATCTGCTGCTCTAATGACTACATGAATGATCGGAAAGTAAAATCACCTTATTGCTGACATAGAGAAAGTTTCAGTGGTCTGGATAGAAGATCAAACCAGCCATAACATTCCCTTAAGCCGAAGCCTAATCCAGAGGAGGGCCCTAACTCTCCTGAATTTATTGACGGCTGAGAGAAGTAATGAAGCTGTAAGAGGAAAGTATGAAGCTAAGCACAGGTTGGTTCATGACATTTAAAGAAAAATATTATCTCTATAACATACAAGTACAAGGAAAAGCAGCAAATACTGATGTAGAAGCTACAAGAAATCATCCAGAAAATCCTGCTAAGATAGCTGATGAAGATTGCTAGGCTTAGCAATACAATTTCAATGCAGACACAAAAGCCTTTTCCTGGGAGAAGAAGCCATGTAGGACTCTCCTCACTGGAGAGGAGAAGTCAATATTGGGCTTCATTCTCCAAAAGAAAGTCTGACTCTATTGTTGTAAGATGATGTAGCTGTTGACTTGAAGTTGAAGCCATGGCTCACTGACCGTTTCAAAGATATTAGGGCCTTTAAAAATTATAACAAATCTATTGTGCCTGTGCTCTATAAATGGAACAAAACCTGGATGACAGCACATATGTTTACAGCATTGTTTATTGAATATTTCTAACCCACTGTTGAAACCAGCTTCTGGGGAAAAAATAATTTTCAAAATATTATTGATCATTGACAATTCACATGGTCAATAGCTCTAACAGAGATGTACAAGACTAATCTTGTTTCCTGTCTGCTCTCACAACGTTTATTTTGCAGCCCAGGGAAGAAGGTATCATTTTGACTTTCAAGTCTTATTTAAAAAATACCTTTCATAAAGCTAGCTGCCATGGTTAGTGACTCCTTTGATGGATCTGAGCAAAGCAAATTGAAACCTTCTGGAAAAGATTCACCATTCTAGATGCCATTAAGAATATTTGTGATCCATGGGAAGAGGTCAAAATCTCATTAACAGAAGTTTGGAAGAGGTTTTTTTGAACTCTCATGGATGACTTTGAGGGTTTCAAGACATCAGTAGAGGAAGTAACCATAGGTATTGAAGAAATAGCAAGAGAATTGGAATTAGAAGTGGATCCTGAGGATGTGACTGAATTACTATAATTTCATGATAAAACTTCAACAGATGAGGAGTTGCTTCTTATGGATGTGCAAAGAAAGTGGTTCTTTTATATTGAATCTACTGCTGTAAACATAGTTGAAATAACAAGAATTTAGAATGTTTCGTCAACATAGTGGATAAAGCAGCAGTAGGGTTTGATAAGACTAATTTTTTCCAATTTTGAAAGTTCTACTGTGGGTAAAATGCTATCAAACAGCATTATATGCTACAGAGAAATATTTCATGGAGGGAAGAGTCAGTTGGTGCAGCAGTCTTCACTGTTGTCCTATTTTAAGAAATTACCAAGGCCCACCCCGACCTTAAGCAACCACCAGTCAGCCGTCAACCACACTGAAGCAAGACCCTCCACCAGCAAAACAGTTACAAATAACCTAAAGCTAACTAGATTGACAACATTTTTCTTTTGTAGCAATAAAGTTTTTTAAAATTAAGGTGTGTATGCTTTTTCAGACAACATTGTTATGCGCTTACTAGACTATAGTATAGTGTAAGCATAACTTTTATATGTGCTGGGAAATGAGAAAATTCACGTGACTTACCTGATTGTGAAATTCATTTTATTACAGTTATCTGGAACCCAAGCTGCAATATCTCTGAGATATGTCTGTATCATTTTACAGTTCTTGAAGGGAAAATTCGGAAATGAATCCCACTAGGATAAAAACGAGGTATCTTGGGTTGTGTTCTATCTGGAGGCCCTAGGGGAGGGTTTCTTCCCCTTTGTTCAGTTTCTAGAGGCAGCTTACGCTCCTCGGCTTGTGACTTCATCCCATCTTCAAAACCAGCAGTAGCCATTTCAGTCCTTCTTTCCTCTACTCCGTCTGACTCTCAGCCCTTTGCCTCTCTCTTCCACATTTGCAGACTCTTGTGATGACAATGGGCTTACCTGGATAATTCCAGGATAATTTCCCTATTTCCTGGTCAGCTTTTAACAACCATATTTCTATTTGCTAACCTAATCTCACTTTGTTATGTAATACAACACATTCATAATTTCCAGGGATTAGAAAGTAAAAATCTTTGCGAGCCCATTAATTTGCCGGCCACATATATGGTACTTTAATTCAGATGGACGTTAGATGTAGGTTTGAGCTACTTTTGTGACTGCTTTAGTTTTTCAGATATTACTTAGGCCAGTTTCTTTGGTCTATATAAGCTAGACACATATGAATTCATTGACTTTAACCTTTCTATTAGTTTGAACCCTGGATATAAATTTTCTTTGCAGTACTAATTTTAAGTATTGCTGGGATTTTAAATATGGAAAGATCCAAAGTTGAGTTCATAAATGACATAGCAACATTTTAAGTATGTTTTTACCAACAAAACATAATCATTGCAGAATTGAAATATAGGAGTAGGAGCTCGCTAAGAAATGAAAAAAAATCTTTGTATCATTGTATGTCAATAAGAGAAACTTATACACTAGAGACATTAAATTTGTTTGTTTATTGACTAGCCATGTCCATAAGTTCTAATTTTATAAAATATTTAGGTGCTGAATTCCAAGATCATTTGGCTTTATCAGTTGGTCCATAAAGAGAAGATAATCCCTAGATAAAGAAAAATCATAATTTAAATATGCATTTACATCACAATGGATCATTTTAATTCCAAGGAACATCTTCTAATCCCAATAAAACAGCCCTTCCGTTCTTTCTAGGTAAATCTGGAATTTTTTGTCCTGTTTCTATTTTCAGACCTGGAATCTTTCTGGAAAAATAACACTAATTCCGTTGTATGCTTGGCTGAATCCCCTGTGACATAGGAAAGTATTTTTGCCTTATGAACCTTTTTACATTTCAAAGCCTCTTCTTCCAATGAAAATAATAGCTTGTAGTTCTTTTCATCTTTGGATCATGAAAATTCAATTTCCTTTCCTTCTAAGCTTTTATTTATTTCTTTTGAATCTTCATATCATAAACTGTGGAGTTTGGTGTCTTGCCATACCTATTTCCTGTATGGCACAGCTTCCATTTTTGGTCTTGCAGATAGCTTTTAAAATGTCATAAATTATGCTGTGTGCATTCTTAATCAGATTACCTTTTCCTGGTATAGGCTTCCTCTTGACAAAAACTTGTCTCAGCTTTCATAGGAAACATACATAGGGTTATGAGGAAAGCTTCCAATTAAACACTAAAGGGTTGTAATTTGTCCAATTGTTTCAGCATCTAAAAAAAGCAGGAATTGCCACATGGCCTGGGCAAGTTAGAAAGTGTGCCTTTGAAACACAATTTATAGCAAGTCCAAAGTGGATGTAAGTTTATTAAGTGGTGTAGAGAATGAATACTCAAAGATGGTTTATAGAATGGGAAATATAACCTCAGATCCCAAACTAAGGGATTATAAAATGATAGCGTTTTAGAGTTAGTATAATTAACACTGTAACAATAGAATTCCATGATATGTTAGACACAGAAGAGACCTTTGCTATTTCACAGGAAAACGCTGACATGCAGAGTGTGTAGGAAATTCATGCATGGCCACATGGCCAGTAGCTGGCTGGGCAGGGTCAATCTATCTTCTCTACTCTTTACACCACATCTGACCCAGGTAGGACAGCAAGTCCATGCTGAAGTTGCATCAGATGTGAGAACGGCTCAGAGTGAGATGTGTGTGTTCCTTGCTTAGTCAGGCTGTCCTGGACAGAGGCCTAATGGTTTCCTTCCTCATGGAACTAACCGAAAGGAGGCAGTGCTGTTAGAGAAAGTCATTCAGAGGCTGCATCTCACCCACAGGTGCTCTCAAATGGAATGACTTATAGGCAGTCTCACACTTGTTAAGCATAAACGTGGAAACTTTAAATCAAAATTGAAATTCGTGAACTGTAATACAGAAACGACATGTCATTTGTGACTCAGGACTGTCAAGAAATCATTACTTTGGGGAACTGTTATGATAAAGGAAAATGGCGGTAAAACCCTCATTAAAACATAACCTTGTTTAGAGACCTCGTACGCATCTAAAAGGGGATCGTTGGGCTCATCACCAATATAATTGATAACTTTTCCTCTGGTATTATAAAATAGAAATTCTTTTTTCTGCACTTTAGAATCCAGAAATATAGTGAAACTAAGCTGTAGTCTTTTTCACCCAATAATCAAGTTAGATATTAAGCATACTCAACATCTTGGCTTAAAATATCTTGTTAATATTTAAATCAATATTATCTTTGAGGATGATGTTTAAAGGAAATAACTGCTTAGGTGAGTTAAGAACAAAATCTAAAAAGGTTGTATTGTAGTCAAAGAAGTATTCGTTTACTCTTTTCTATTTTTCTTTCATTTCCAAATATCGTTTACAAGCATGCTTGAATTCTATAAAGGAAAAGAGAATTGTATCTATGATTTTTGTTTTTTTCTAAGGTACATAGGCACCCTGTTTCTAGAGTTGTCTTTTTTATTTGGGTTCATCATGGAACTCACAGGGTCCACAAACATCTAATTAAAAATGAATAGCCATACATTACAGTGGTGTTGTAAGAATTCAATAAAATATGACATATAGCCAATTGGATTATAAACTACCTAGTGACTGGAATTGAAAGGTCCTTTTGATTGTATAGAATAAATAATGCAGTGGGTTTTTTCCTTTGAATGTTAAATTGCTTCTTAAAATATCAACTGAAAATACCTTGACTTTTTAAAAAAAAGTATTTAAAAGGATTTATTCTGTTTTAGTTATTTGTATTTAGTGTGTTTTCTGTTAAACTATAAGGCATTCACTCCTGATAATTCTTTACCTTTTAAAAAATGCAGGGACAACTTGTCGCTGGCAAACCTGCATCTATTAAAAACTTTCAACCTTTTAAGTCTGTTGCTGCTGCTGCTGCTGCCGCCGTGTCCCAGAGGATCTTCTGAGAGACCCAGTTATAAATTAAATTTTCATACAGCTTTGAAACATCTCTTCGATAAGAGAGTGACCTCAGTCTGCAGGGCTCAAAGTTTTCTGGAGCTTTGGCCTGAGCACTGTGGTTTTTCCACTGGGTGCTTTTCCTTCTTCAAAAGCAGTCCTTTGATGGGGCCATTCAGCTTGCATACGAGGGAGACACATCTGAGAAGCTGATAAGGCTTAATGGGGCTGCCTGGTCACCCTTTCATGGGGAGCTGGCTCTAGAGAGAGAGTGTGGTGACAGCCTGTAGGTTGTGGCGATATTTGAAGCAAGTAACTGGGCGGCTTCTCTTGAAGGGCTTATACTCTGAGTACGCACTGGGGGCACAGTTCATTCTCAGCCTTACTGGCTTCTTCTTCTTGAGTAGAACTCACAGCTCTGTCAGGAATTCCCAGAAACAAAACTTAAGCAGAAGGACCAAGAAGAAATATTGGGTCTAGCTGTTAGAGATTTCAGGAGAAAATAGCCAGCCGAGAGCATAGGAATCTACTTAAGCAGTGTGCTTCTTTGGCAGGATTGAAAAAATAAACCCCCAACTATTGGGTCATTTCAGGACTCTCTGAATTGGGTTTTGACACTCCAGAGTTTCATCTGGGGATGGAATGAAGAAGGGGGGACTGGGAAAGGAGAAATCTTTGTAACAGCGTCCATATTTCTCTGGGTTTCTTTTCTTTGTATATAGAGAAAAATTACGTAATAAAATTTATTTTTCTAGCAAACTTCTCAACATGGAAAATTTACCTTTGATTGTCTGTAAAGAAAAAGTAGATTTTAGATACTCCTAGCAGATGCATACTTAACCTCCAGTAAACAAAGGAACTATGTAGTACTGTGAGCAACTCAGAGTTATTTTATATTAATGCATAGAAATGTCTAAAAATAATTCTGTGTATTCATAGATTATATAGATGGGAAAACTGAAAGCCGGAATATTTACTTGGCTTTTTCAAGCCTCTTGAAATATGTAAGTAGAAAAAAAAACAAGTACCAAAGTGGCCATGGCCATACCCTCAGGGAAATTTATTTTGAAAATTGCATTGACATCAGCTGATAGTTTTCAATTGAAACAATTGGCCGTGTAAGTTCTGCACACATGGTCAGCGCCTGTGGCTCAGTGAGTAGGGTGCCAAGGGTGGCAAGGGGTGGTGGGTTCAAACCCAGCCTAGCCAAACTACAAGGGTGGGCAGGTTCAAACCCAGCCCGGCCAAACTGCAGCAAAAAAATAGCCAGACATTGTGGCAGGTACCTGTAGTCCCAGTTACTTGGGAGGCTGAGGCAAGAGAATCACCTAAGGCCAACAGCTGGAGATTGCTGTGACCTTGTGATGCCATGGTACTCTACCAAGGGTGACAAAGTGAGACTCTGTCTCTAAAAATAAATAAATAAATAAATAAATAAGTTCTCACATAATGCAGAAGTTAATTTTGGGAAGGTACCTGTAGTATTGCTACAATGCTAGAATAGAAGAACACATCTCAAAATTAACAACCCCTTAAAATCATGATTATTGTAGTAAGTAATTACTGAAGGAAGCAGGAGAGAATCTGTGCTGAGAGTCTGTTTCATTAAATACAGAGAGTTTGAGAAGAGAGTTGAATGTGGGAAAAAGCATGGAAAGATAGGAGATGATGGGGAGGGTAGACTGTGGCAGTGAAGCAAGAGGTATATTTCCAATTAAATGAAGTAAAAGTTGTCTGTGGGTCCCCAGAAAATAAGAAGAGAAACTATTAATGCCAGGAAGGCTCTACAGATCTTAGCTATAACTCAATAACTCTTGACTAAGTAAGCAAATGAAGTGCTCAAAGCCAGAAGCATTTTTCCCTGTTGCCATGACAAGGAAATGAAAGTAGAAACAAGAATCTCTACGGTGGTCTAAGTTCCCATTTCACTAAGGAGCATTAACAGTAACTACTAGATTATGATACAAAGGAATTCAGGATTCCTTTTCCCCAATACCTAATCCCTCCACAATGCAGGATTCACATCCTAAGCAACTGAGTCTCTTTAACCTAAGCATGAATATTCACGTGTATTTAGAGGAAAGTGAACATGAAGTCTGACAATTAAGTTTAGGAACTCATTCTAGAATAAGCTGACCAGATTTTAACATCGGTAAAGCGGGACACCATTGCTGGGGGGCGGGGTGGGGGCTGGGCAGGGGTAGGGCCTGACAACAATGCAGACTTTGATAAGCAGTTCTCGATAATCACTTCTCAACAATTATTTGTTATTATTACAGTTTAACATAATAAAATTAACAAAAACAATATAAAACTCATATCCTGGTGAAATAGCCACATGACAGCTGAAAACCCTATATGCCCTTACTGTTCTCCTGCCTGTTTGTGCATTCTTTCCAAAAATCGGGACTTTTTTAAAAACGCCATGGGAAGCAGGACAAATTGTTAAAAATCAGGACTGTCCCGCCAAAAGTGGGATATCTGGTCACCCTATTCTAGAAGTTCTGCCTACCTCATTGGTGAATATCCCCGTGGTCACCTTCATAGTATTGCCCGTGGGAAACTTGGCACTGATGCCAGGGCCTACCTAGCCTGCCTTTCATATGAATTTCGTAACTCTATTTCTGGAAAGACCATCAGAGCTATTGTTGTATCATATGCCAAACCATGCAGCAACAATAATGAAGGCCACTCAGCAAGACCCTGCCACACATGAATACAAATGCAGCTGTGTGATCCTGATATACCAAGGGTATGAAGCTGAGTTGTTTGTACAGTACTGCCAGTGTAAGGGTATGGTGGAAAGTTTGTGAACTGAATTGACAGACTTTCATGTGATGACCACGCTGATGGTCATTCCAGAATAAAGAGTTCCACAATTGCTTTGAAGGGTGGCTTAAGCTCTGGTGTCAGTGCACAGCTTCCTGAGGGGAGGATCTCAAACGTGACAATAGTGATTTTCACCAATGAGGTACATAGCACTTTTTCTAGGATGAGTTCATGAACTTCATTCCCTGACCTTGTAAGTGAAATTAGACTGGCACATGGCCTGGCAACTGGTCTTATAAAAGAGAGCAGCCTCTGAAGATTAGTTATTTCCAGAAATAATTATTATTGTCAACAATCCTTAAATTTTAACTTTATGATTATGTTTGAAGATTTCAAAGTATGTTTGGTGAATTCTTTATCAGCTGCAAAATACAATCCTTGGTGTAACTTAGTTGTGCAGAAATTTCTTGGTGTATATATAACTACTAAACATTTAATCAATTGTTTTGTATTCTTTTTACAACTGTGTATATTTCTTAAAGTATTACTAGGTACTTACAAAACGTGTAGCAGGCCAATCTAAGCTAGTTTTATGGTCATCAGTAATTGAAAGTCCAAAGTATAAAATTTGCTCATCCCTTTTTATTGATTGTAGTCACTATCAGGATCTTGTTTATAAATTTTTTTATGTGCTTCATTACAGTTTACATCAGCATTTTATAAATCACTAGTTTTGGCCTAAAACCCAGGATAACATAAAGGTTTGTTACTGGTCAGAGTATCAATGGAATTTGAAAAAAAGATAAATCATATTACTGTCTGTTCTTATGTCATTTGGTGTTTTCTGATAGTTTTTATCATTTCCTTCCTAACGGTTTCTGTTTGTAATTATCTTTTTTTTTTCACTAGTCCTATTCTGTGTATTAATTAACTGGAGTAATTGTGATGAAATGCATTTACCTTTCCCAGTGTACATATGGCCAAAAATGTCTATAAAGATGAAATGAACCTCTCACTCCTTTTTATCTTCTTCACATTGAGAGTTTCTGAAGATGGTTAGTTTAGGAGTGGTGAGGAGGTTTGATCCTGAGCTTAAAGGCAATGAGATTATACCAGGGATGTGATAAATTACACACTACATCTGGAATACATTGTTAGAATTTCTTAGATGACTATAGAACCAGAATTTAAAAAGATGACTAGAAGGTGACTACATAGTAAAACTCTCAAGCTTCCTAGTCTACGGATCTGTGCATAATCTAGGTCTTATTTTAGAACGCTGTACTTAGACCAAACATTCTGGCCCAGATTCCTCTTTCTGATGCCTGCCCAACCTCATTGTAAATGCAGACTACTTCCTCTGGGATCTGTTGTCTCAGTCCAAATCTATGTTTCGATATAAATTGAATCTGATAGTGGGAAAGGTTGCAGTCATCTGAGGGAAGGGAGCTGAACAGAAACCGCGGCCTGGTATGCTAGGAAAGTGTAATTCTCTGTGTCCAGGTGTGATCTGGAGTGACACTTTGAGAGGTGGACAGATCTTTTCATTATCGCACAAATAACTCTGTGTATGTGGTTACTCTTTATTGGGCATAAGTGAGCTTTTAAATTCCTTAACTAGAAAATCTGTGGCGATTGATGTATGGCACATTTATTCTTATCAGGTTTATTCGGGACATCAGGTCCATCTGTACAACTTTTAACCTTCTCTTGGGTTCCTTTATAAATAAGGTTTTAAAAGGTAGTCTCTGAACAGGCTTTATCCATTTCCCAAGCAGAGCTTATTTTCTCTGCATCAGCGAACTTGTCATGATAATCAACTTTTTTGTCCCAACCATCAATCACTCTTGATTACAGCTGGGTAGAAGTTCTGTTCTGTTGATCAGCTCATCAGCGCACATAATATTACACCTGGAGGCCAGTACAAATCATCCCTCCTTGGGAAGAGCATTTTCCTTCAAGGCTTTTGTCGATGGTTTGATCATTTACATTTAGGTCTCAGGGAGATGTCACGGCTCCCTTTGCCTCTGTCTTCCCTCTCATGTGAAATATTCTACCAAAATAGCTCTCAAATTTTGCTTGATTATTTGTCCTCCCTTGTGACTACGTGGCTTTTGCCTTTTTAATTCAAAGGAGTTTGTAATCTATTGTATCATTATTATCGTATTCCCTTTTCCCAATCTTTAATGCAGATACTGTAGAACTTGAAATCATACAAATTATAATTCAATGAATATTCAGCACTTTTGTAAAAAAAAACAGTTTAGCATATGTTTTACTAGAATGTTTGTAAGTCTAATTTTGTTGATTTTTAATGATTTCTTAAGTTAGGTTTTTGTTTTATGTTTTGACTTGGGCTAGGGAATATTTATCTTTAATTTTCATTTTATTTTAAGTAATCCTAACTAGCTGTCTTCATGGTTTAAAAAGACATCAAGGAGTAAATATTTTAAAATCAATTGCTAATAGTTAGCATTACCCTTACACTACGTCTATGTATGTTATATGTAGTCAGAGTATTTCTTATTTTTCTTAAACCAACTCATATTCCCTGACAGTAGCATTTGTAGGATAATTACTGGAGCAGTGATAAAACATCATTACGGTAAAAATATTTATCGATTTCATAAAATATTTAAAATAAATATTTGATTAAAAACGTATGTCCCTCATGTATTTCATAAAGAACTTTTATATTTTGTTGCATTGTTATCACTTTATAAAATCTGAGATAATTTTTAGAGAATTATGAAAGGTATTTTAATTCTCAGAGTACAAAGTATAAAGATAAAAGAATATCATATAAAATTACAGAGTAATACGGATCTGATTAGAAATCATGAACTTCTACTAAAAGTCTTATTTAGAAAAACCTAAGGCTTCTTTATTTATTTATTTATTTATTGGTATAGAGTCTTGCTTTGTTGCCCCTGCCCCTGGTAGAGTGCTGTGGCATCATAGTTCACAGCAACCTCAGACTCTTGGGTTCAAGTGATTCTCTTGCCTCAGCCTCCCAAGTAGTTGGGGCTACAGGCACCTGCTCAATGCCTGGCTATTTTTTAGAGACATGGTCTCCCTCTGGCTCAGGCTTGTCTCAAACCCCTAAGCTTAGGCCATCTGCCCACCTTGGCATCCCAGAGTGCTAGGATTACAGGCATGAGCCACTGCACCCAGCCTTCCTACTGTTTCTTTTATGTCTATCTTCCTATGAGAGTAATATGTTTCTATTTTTGATTAAAATAGGCCAACAAAGAGGGTTCTGTGTTTTTATTCTGTATGAGCATTTAGATATTATCGGTTTTCCAATCTGAAACAAAACCAGGGCAAATGGTATCAATAAGAAGTGACCTGTGTAGAAGTGTGTATTCTAAATGGGATTTCCCTGTTTTAAAAAGCTGAGTTAAAAGCTCAAACTAGTTTGCTGATATCTCTGTGGTCTTGAATCTTCCTGAGATAAGAGCTGGTCCATTTTGTTAAGTGGTGCATTGTCATCATCGAGTTAAAAATTAACTCGAATATTTTGTTGTGTTCCCTCCTAGTGTTCCTGACTGGCAGTCAGCAGAATGGGTCTTCTCAAGAGAGTATAGTTCATCTCTCCTCCGCCAGAGAGGCCAAGTGGTTTGCCACAAGGAACTTTTCATCTTAGCCTATTGTGTGATTTTTATACTTGAAGCACAACTTATAAACGTTAGCTACAGCATATGTGACCTAACGCTTCACATTGAGTATCAGCCTAATATAAGCAGTAATGTTTGTGTATTAAAAAATGTTCACATTGCTTGAACAATTTACTATAACTTATTATAGACAACTTAATATGAAATGACAGATTTTTGTTTTAAATAACTGTGGGAAAGTCTCTTTTGCTCTCTCTCCCTCTGCTTGTGTGTGTGTGTCCAGTTTCCCACCTCTGGAGATACTTAGTTCATATTATAATCATATTAGCATTTTACATGTTGGCAAGAAATTGGGTGCAGATTTGGGAAGTAATATATCTATGGTATGATCTAGTTACCAGAATTTTGACTGCCATCTCCAGTAACTTGAAATAATTGCCAATCTTTAAGTTTAAAAATGCTCAGAATTAAAATCTCAGGGGAAGCAGAGACTCCACCAAAGCTGTTCCCTGTATAGAACCAAATTTCTTTTATTTTTAAACAAATCTTTTGTTACTGAAGAGTATTAAAAAATTGTAAGTTGACATATCTCATAACCTACTCTACCTCATGGGTGGAGGGAGGGTGATTGGTGGGATCACGCCTATGGTCCATCTTACAAGGGCACATGTGAAACTTTCTAAATGTAGAATATAAATGTCTTAAAATGATAACTAAGAAAATGCCGTGAAGGCTATGTTAACCAGTTTGATGAAAATATTTCAAATTGTATATAAAACCAGCACACTGTACCCCATGACTGTATTAATGTACACAGCTATGATTTAATAAAATAAAATAGGATTTCCAGCTGTGCTTAACAGAAGAAATCCTTCAGTATCTGGGGAAAAAAGCAGATGAAGAAGTTATCAATATAGATTTCCAGAAGACCTCATATTTGTACCTCTACCTAAAATCTTCCCTCAACTCCACACTCAAATACTTGCTGTCTCACTCGTCATTCGCACTTGGTTGCTAATATATTCTAAGACATCCAAAACTAAAAGCCGTCTCTCTATCCTCCAAAACCTGCTGCTCAGACAGCATTCTTCCCATAGTGGGAGGTCCCTCTTCTCAATCCTCTGGCTAAATAAATTGCAGTCATCGTTTCCTCCCATCTCCTACACTAGATCTGATCTGACACCAAATATCTCCAATGTACCTGCAAAGCATATCTAGAATCTGACCGCTTCTCACCATCTTCATGTCACCTGTCTGGCCCAAGCCACTATCATTTCTACCTTCTCCCCCCTTCTCCCTCTCTACTCCTCTTATTCTTCATTTAAAAAGTCAAGAGTGTGCAGTCTTTCTCTTAAAACCCTTTTAATAATGCTCCATTTCTTCAGAGCCAGGGTTAGGTGAGGCAAGTAAGGCACTGGTATTAGATGCAAAATTTGAAGGGGTTTTTTAAAAAACCTCCATGATCTAGACAAATAATATTTAATTTTGTAAATAATATTTTGATGGATCCAGGTGAGTGAGACAAGGCTCAGAATCTGTCGTTATTGAAAATATTGTTATTTTATTTGCTATGCAGTTTCTTGCATTAATTTTTTTTACTGCATCAAATATTATTTATCTTGATTACTGAGTTTATTACTAACCTCTGGAAGTTTGCTTCTCAGGCAGGACTTCTTAACTTCCTCCTAGTCCTGGCCCTGCCCCTATATACTGAATGCACTTGACTCACTCTTCCCTCCAGGGATGGGAAACCCATTGCTTTCTGGTTTCAATATTGTTCTTTTTTAAGTACCAAAGGAGGCAAGAAGAGCTTCATTTTTCTATGTAGTACCCCTATTAATAAAAGTATTTCTTATGTAAAATTTGGACTCAGTGAAAAGGCTGCACTTAAGGACAAATAAGGACACACTTTTCCTTAAGGCTGCGGGTTCCCCACCCTGCATGCACTGACTCTTCCCTCTGCCTGGAATACTCCTTCCTCCGATTTCTGTAAGGTTTGATTCTTCAAGCTTTATTTAAGTGACTATGATCATGTATTTATAAGATTTCAGCTCACATATTCCCATACTCATTGTCCAATAGTTTTTCTCATAAACACAAATTACCTTCCAATATATTGCATAATTTATTTATTGACAATGTTTATTGCCCACCTGCAGCTACAGTATAAGCTGCATTAGGGCAAAGATTGTTGCCTGTCTGGTTCACTGCTTTATCCATGTATTAGAGCATTGCTTGGTAGATAGTCTTTAATAAATAGTAATTAAATGCATGACTTAATGACTGACTGAACATAATGATGCTTACCAGTTATATACCACCAAGCTTTCTTTAAGCTCTATAATATTTCAGCCCTCTCCAAGTTTTTCTACCTCTTTTTTCCTACTCAAACCATAAAAGCCCACACCCCATAAAATAAATGGAGACAGGATTAGGAGAGATGGGAGAAGCTGCCTCTGCCACGGTTCTTTAGTGAACAGGTCTTCTTCCGCTGAGCTTACTCTACTTTCTGACATCACAATATTTGGTCTGTCCATGATGGGACATTAGATGGACTATGGTGGACACAGGCTGCACATTGTGTGGATCCTCCATTGTGTGGATCCTCCATTATACACTGTATCAACAAGTCAGATATACACGCAGTGGCATAAATTCCCAATTGTCGGTTAGGACCAGAGTGAAACAAAAGAGAAATGCCCTTCAGTTCCAAATAACTTGCTGCTGTTTAATTAGAAGAAAATTTTGTATGATCAGGGGCTTTGGCAGTACCTTATCTTGAAGAAGATAGCAGTATGCTTGTTATATGATGGATCCAGCTTCCAGTTACGATTGCGGGTACTCCAGTATATTTTTTCTTATCCCAAGTGAAGGCACACTCTTTCTACCACAAATTCATGCAGGTAAGTGTTATTGAAAGCTGTGTATTTAAGAAAACTAAAAGTGACTAGTGATGGGATGGGGCCCGAGAACAGCAGGATCTAGAAATACATGTGGTTCGTGGCCCCTTTTTGTTTATTTCCCTTGTGCTCATTGGTTCATGGGAAACAGTGAGCCCATGTGAAACTGACTAGAGTCATGTCATGGATTTAACAGAGCTTCTAGACTAATATTCAAAACCCAATTATTTAGACCACAAGTTTTTCTCTGCTATATCAAACCTAAGATAAAAAAAGATGAAAAACTAAATTCCCAAGTGGGTATATATTTTCTTTTCTCTTGAGAGCAGTTTTCTCTCATTTTGATAATTCTTTGAATTGGTTTGGAGTTCCACAGTGATCATTCCCGAGGCCTGACTGAACAGGAACAGATAGAGGTGTACGTTTTCCTATGGCCTTAATGCCAGCAGCTACCATGTGATGAGATCTTTATAGGTATTGCTCAAACCCCAGGCTTCCTCAGGAAGCAAATTCCTAATAACTAGGACTATGTTTTTTTAAGAGTTCATTCAAATGAAGATAGGAGGGTTAAACACATTGAATGATTCAGTGAATTCTTCATATATTAGCCATTCTAGAAGGTCACTGTTAGCTGGTAGTTAAATCAATTACAAAAACAAACAAAAAAAACTTTACCAACTTTAACTGATGATTTATACCAAGGGTAACATGGTTCTTTAGAAGCAAGATTAATGATAGGTGCTGATGTTGCTACTTCCTTGTCATCACAAGAATTCTAAGCAAAATTGTTACATCCCTGTTGCTGTGTCCTTTAGATAATTTAGCCTCGTGTTATCACAGTCCTAGACACTAAGAAGATAATATCTAAAACTTATTCTGTCTTGGGATCTCAATTTACCTCCATATAAAAAGTAAGTTGAAGCAGATTTTAAACACCTGGACACTTTTTTCCACGGAACTCCAATACCCTTTATGAGGACAATTGCTCTAAAGAAAGAAAACACAAATGGCAGCTAAATATTTCTTTCTCCAGAATACTAGAGGGCATCAGGGTGTCTTTCATGAACTATTGCTTCCCAAGCCATCCGTCACTGCAACAGTTTTCCCATAGATTAAGGACTAGATTTGCATTCTAAATTATTTCTTCCAACAGCTGCTGTAAGATAACTTGGCTGTAACTTGAGAGTTTGCATTTGATCCGCTGCCAGTGAAGATCATAAAATTCAGCTTGGCAACAGAAATTAGGAAAAGTGATCTCCTCGGCCCAGCTGTGCTTATCCGAGTTAGAGCATGTGTAAAAGCGCCACTCGAGCTCTCTACGTCTCTGGGCAGCATGGGAGTGATTTGTTCCTGCTGAAAGTTGAGTTAGTGCCATTTTCTTTGTGTCAGAATGAAACTACCTTTTGTTGAGTATTGGGGTGGGTGGGTGAGGGGGTTATGTTAAGCCTGCCACAGTTGACACCTAAGGGTGTTGATGAACCAGTATGTTCAAATCTTTGAGTGATCCCTTGACAAGTCACCAGGATTCAGCTTGGCACTCATCTACAATGCAAGCTCAGATGCCAAAGAAGTTATTTTACAGGTGACTATTTGCTCCAGCTCTGTGAACTAGAAAGACCTAGGGGTTTGCATCCAGCTAATCTTAGCAATTATTAGTTGTGTGATTATGAACAAGCGCTTCTAAAAAAATTTTTTCTATGAGTCTCAGATTCTTATTTGTAAAAAGAAGTTGATAATACTACCACATAAGATGGTTCTAAAGATTAAAGGGGGTATTGTGAGTACGGCAGGGGATTCACAGTAAGTATTCAGGGTTAATTTTCTTTCTTCCTCATGCTTGATATTGGCATGAAAATAGAACAATTTTTCATATTCAGTATCTTTCCAAAATCACCAGTTAGGTGACTATGGCAAAGATTGCGAGATGTCCCATACTTCTATCTTTTCTTCTCAACAATATAATTGAATGTTAATTGGGTTCTGCCGATGTATTCTACCCTTTGCCTCATCCTTCCTTTCAGTAGCACTTTGAACATGCATATTCATTAAGTTATTTTTAAAAAATATAGATAGATGATATAAATTAATTCTGGGAGCAATTTATAGCTTTACTTGGTAACTGACAGGTTGATTCTGGGTTTTCTGTCTCTTCCTTTCTAATCCTAAACCACAAGATCTGGTATAATAAATGCAGGCTGACCTAACATTTTTCAAAGATGATATCTATTGAATTTCTGTTCCGGTAACTAACAGTTGGCATTTTGAGCCATATAGATGGGTAATAGATGCTCAGCTATAGTTATATGCCATCGACAGAGTCACCAAAGGTTTCATTCCGTAAGATTAGTAGATGACTAGAGTTCAAATACGAGCAGCAAAAGCCCCTCACAAGAACTGGCCTCTATTCTTAAATAAGATGGTTAGCATGCACAAAAAAAAACAGGCGTTTTCCAACTGCTAAGCAATCGCTTAGTGCCTGTGGTTTTCTAAGTGGAGCAAAGTTTCTTGTGTCAGCAGTTCATTCGACAGGCCAATGATGAAGTGACTTGCTCTGCTCATGTTAAATGGTGAAGTGCTTATTTCCCAGTCCATTGGCAAGATTTAGAGCTGCAGCCTACAGGGCGAGGGCCACCTGCTCTTTCCCTCACTGGTGGCTTGGTAGTACATCAGTAATTTCAGGGCCCTGTGATGGCTGTGGCCTTGTTTGTCACAGTAGTTTTATGCATAACTCATCAATTTATGGCAGTGATTATATTTATCTTCATGGAAGACAGATCCGATGTTTGAATTACAAGATCTTTAACCCTCAGATTTCTGAGGCTGTGGGAAGCAGTCGTGTGAACTGTCCATAATCAAAGGCAAATGATATTTTGGAGTGTCATATAACAAATTTTATAGCCATTTGCCTTTGTAACTACTTTAATATATTACCTTAAGTGTGTTCCTTGAACACAACAGCACCTGGAATAGTGTCTGGCTGTTACAGGCATTTAGTTAAGTGCTAAATGATCTCAATATATGGTAAAATGAAGTAGTGAGGAATAAACAGAACCTGGAAGTCACACAGATATGTTTTGTTTGGAATATTTGCTTAGCATATTATATTATGGATGACTGACATATATAAACTTTTAAACAAATTCTGTTTGTGTTTATTTCCAGTATGGGAGGTAGATGATTTTTTTTTAAGTATTGTTAATCAAGCTTTGAAATTTTATATGGAGCTACATCAAGAAAGAAGCCAAGTGTTCTTTTTTTGTTTAGTTAGGGGTCTCACCGTGTTGACCAGGCTGAAGTGTAATGACTATTCTCAGGCGCCTCATTACCTCAAACGCCTGGCCTCCAGTAATCCTCCCACTGCAGCCTACCAAGTAGCTAGGATCAGAGGCACCTAGCCCAGAGTGTTCCATTAAAAAAAAAATTAATGTCAAAAATCTATATCTACTTAAATGTGATATTAAATAGAACAAAATGTTTACAATCTGTATCCTCCTACTTTTTTAATGCACCCTACTTACCACAGCTGTCTGATACATTACTATGGCATATGAAATTGCCATGTGTTTTTATTTTCATAAACAAAAATAACTTACTATGTAACAGTATTGGAGTCCACAGGTAAGGGGGCTCTGGAGTTAACTCAGCAGCTTCTGACCTCATGGAGAACCCAAATGCTTTCCAGCTTTCTGCTCTACCTCTCCCGTTTCCAACTTCCTGAGGCCGGGGAGAGATGTTGCAGCTTTTAGACACTGAAGTAGACACAGCACATTCAGAAAGGAAGGTGCATCTTCTCCTGTGATACTCTCTGTCTCTCTCTCTCTCTCTCTCGATAGACTTTATTTTCAGAGCTATTGAGTGCAAAGTACAGACATTTCCTAGTAACCTCCTGTCCCCAGACCTACCCAGCCTCCCTGATTATCAGCATCCCCAGCAGAGTGGTGCATTTGTTTCAGCTGATGAACCTGCACTGACACCTCATTATTACCGAAGTCCATAATCTCCAGGAGAGTTCATTCTTGGTGTTACACACTCTAGGGGTTAAGCAAATCGGTAACGGCCTGTATCCACCATCATAGGATGACACAGGATAGTTTCCCAGTCCTAAAAGTCCTCTGTGCTTTGCCTCTCCCTCCTTTCCTCCTCTCTCAGCTCTGCCAACCTCTGGCCTTCTTACTATTCTATAGCTTTGCCTTTTCCAGAATGTCATATATTTAGAATTATAAAGTATGTAGATTTTTTAGGTTGGCTTCTTCCACCTAATACTTTGCACATGAGTTTCCTCCATGCCTCTTCCTGGCTTGATGGCTCATTTATTTTTAGCATTGAATATAGACCACAGTTTATCCATTCACCATCTGAAGGACATGTTGGGTGCTTCTCATTTGGGCAATTATGAGTAAGGCTGCTATAAACCTCTGTGTGCAGTTTTTTATTTATTTATTTATTTTTTTGAGACAGAGCCTCAAGCTGTTGCCCTGGGTAGAGTGCCATGGCAACACAGCTCACAGCAACCTCCAACTCCTGGGCTCAAATGAGTCTCCTGCCTCAGACTCCCAAGTAGCTGGGTCCACAGGCACCTGCCACAGTGCCCAGCTATTTTTTGGTTGCAGCCATCGTTGTTGTTTGGTGGGCCCGGGCTGGATTCGAACCTGCCCCCTTAGGTGTATGTGGCGGGCACCTTAGCCACTTGAGCCACAGGCGCCGAGCCTGTGTGCAGTTTTTTTGTCCATAGTTTTTAATCTCCTCTAGGTAAATAAAGGAATTTGATGACTGGATCATATGGTTTTAGGGTGTGTAGTTTTGTAAAATCTTGCCAAACTGTCTTCCAAAATGAATGTGGCATTTCTCATTTCCGTAAATAATGAAGGAGTGTTTCTATCACTTCACATCCTTGCCAGCATTTTGGTGTTCGTGTTTTGAATTTTGACCATTGCAGTAGGTGCTCAGTGAAATCTTACTGCTTGATTTTGCATTTTCCTGGGGAAATATGATGTGGAACATCTTATAGATGCTTTTTTCCCGTTTGTATATCTTCTTTGGTAAAATGTCTGTTCAGGTCTGTGGCCCATTTTGCAACCAGGTTGTTTGTTTGCTTATTGTTAAGTTGTGAGAATCCTTTGCGTGTTTTGGATAATAGTCCTTTATCACATATGTCTTTTGCAAATATTTTATGTTAGTTTGTGACTTGTCTTTTTTTTTGGGGGGGGGAAATAGTGGCTATTTATTTGGGTTTCATACTCTTAATTACTTTGTCCATTGCTGTTTTTGCTTCTCTGTGTTTTGTAACTGCTCGACTCATGGAAGTTTGGCTCCAGTCAGCCCACTTCCACCTGGATCATGCAGACAGCAGAGCTTGCCATCCTGGTCCATTACCATTGTCAGGGTTGCAGTTGCCAGGTGTTCCTTCTCTCCCGTGGGGTCAACGGTGAGCAGAGTGTCATCAAATACAGCAAAGGGAGTTGCAACTGGATAAATTCTAATATTCAAATAACTTTTCTTCTTTAAATTAACTTTTGCTAAAGCGGTTTCTTCATTTATAGGAACTTCAGGCAACTGTACATTTTTTAAAGCTGCTAATAAAGCAAATGTGCTGGCATCCAAAATGTTTCCATCATAATCAAGGCAAATGAGTTCACAGTATAGGACCCAAGCAAGCTTTCCTGGAGAAATGTATAAATCTTCTTTCTGAATTATCTATGAATTTTCAATGACATCTACAATTAATTGGCTAGCCACTTGGGCCTCTTCTCCGGTAGGTCCAGACCGAAATCTTGATGAACTCGGGATGGTAGATCCACCTTGGGAACAACATACCCTTTATCAGGGGCATCTGTTGGTGGTGCTGCCAATTCCACTTTAACTCCACAAATGACTGTAGTATTTCCCAGCTTCACTAGGCAGAACCATCTGCAGTACTAATTGAACCTATGTTGACAGTTGTGGTTCTGAATTCACCAACTTCCCTTCCATCAGGACGGCAATTTTCTTTCAGAAATCTCCTGTAATACTCCAGAGGTTCCCGATTTTAAATCCAGCCACCATCTTTTTCCTGTGGCTTGTCTTTTTATTTTCTTAACCATGCCTTTCACAGAGTGGAAATATTTAATTTTAATGAAGTCCAGCTTAGCCATACATTTTTTTTTTAATGGAACATGTCTTTGGAATTTAGTTTTTCTCTTAGATTGCCTGCAAGGAATGTTATAGTTGGGTGTTTTACATTTCCATCTATGATCCATTTTAAGTCTGTTTTTTGGAGGATGTAAGGCCTGTGTCTAGACTTATTATTTGGGCATGTGGATGTCAGTTATTCCTGCACTGGTGTTGGGTATGTTCTCTGGTTGTTTTTTAGCCACTACAGCACAGTGTATATTACATGGCATGGATTCTAACATGTAACAACATCTGAGGCGGAATGAATGTACAAAGAAGCATGGATTATTTTTTCTACATTTCCACTGAGAATCTTGAGACTTTAAAAGACTGTATCATTTCCTCACAAGATCATCTTGTGTCTACTGAATATAAAAACATGGGGGAATTGCTTTTTGTAGGCTTTCTAAATGTGTAATGAGAAAGGACATCCATAAAGAATGAAGAAGCATAAGAAGTTGTAGATTTGAAGGTCCTGAAATAAAAGTATACTTCTGTTTGACACGCATGATACTGGGATCTGAGAGCATCGTAATCAATAATGTACAGATTTCCTTAGGGAGTATTAGGATATTTAGATTTATTCCTTCAAAGTCAAATAGGATATCACAAACCAAAATTCTATTACGCCGTGGCAAGAAAGCATTGCCTGGTTTTCCTACAATGCCAGGAAAGCCCTAGAGTCATGCTCTGCATCTGGTTTTAGGTATAGTATTTGGGAAGCTGTTTAGCTATTTATGCCACCATACCAGGAAAATGTTGACTTAGTAAGAATTGGCCAAAATTATGTGGAAAAATTGATTTGAGTCTTTCCAGATCTGAGGTCCAGCATATCTCCTAGGTTTACTTTACTCCAGATTTTCCAAAGAAATACTCAAAAGAGGCACAAAGAGAGATACATTGTGTTGTTGTTTCTCTTAAAGCCATAGCATAGATTTTCAAAGTACTTTGATGCTTTATGAAGACAAAGATTTGTCTGTGAAAATTAAGTTTCAAAGACTCAATGTTCCTATATGTTCTTGTGTTCTCTCCTCCTTTCTTTGGCTGGGGATTCTCTGTTTATCTGGATTTAGAGCATAATGGGAGGTAGATGTTATATGTAATTAAGGCTGCTGTAAAAATCAATCAGAAGATACATAATGGCTCCAACAAATTAGATGCTTTAAATTTTGCTCAGACAATAGCCAAAATAACTGTTGTTGGTTCATTGGCACGTCTCTTCCAAATACTAATTCAGGGATACGGTCCTGCTCATCTTGTGGTTTTAACATCTTTAATACATGACTTCCAAAGTTGCCATACTTACCTGCATCAAGCAGGCAGGAAAAGAGTGAACCAAGCAAAATAAACTTAGGAAATGTTAGCTAATGTGGACTGGACATGTTACAGCTCCTTTCTACTGACACTTGTCATCTGTCCGTCACATGGCCACTAAAGTATAAGAGAAGTGTCATCTGATTGTGTGCCAACAAATACCCTGGCTTTGTGCCCCACCCCAATTAGCTAGAATATTCCAATTATTTCTTCTGATTAAATTCTGGGGTAAACAAAAATAATGAGAAATGCACTTTTAGAAATGTACTTCTTGACTGGGTATGGTGGCCCATGCCTGTAATCCTAGCAGTCTTGAAGGTCAAACTGGGCAGATTGGTTGAGCTCAGGAGTTGGGGAGCAGAGTGAGCAAGAGGAAGACTCTGTCTCTACTAAAAATAGGAAAACTGAGGCAAGGGAATAAGTTGAGCCTAAGAGTTTGAGGTTGCTGTGAGCTATGATAACCCTATGGCACTCTATCCAGAGGAACAGAATGAGATTGTCTCAAAAATACAAAAGTACTTCTTTTTTATCTTCTCTACCCTTTTTATCTATTTTCTACTTTTCAGAATATATGCATTGAATACAGAAATATTTGAGAAATTCTTCTTAATGTGATGAGCTTCAAAAAAAGGGAGACGTGTTTTCAAATCTTGCTTCTAGGGCTAACTCCTTATGGGCCTTCAGCAAATTTCTTAAATATTGGGAACCTCAGTTTTCCTCTTTTTGAAACTGGCATAATATAATATAATTTTCAGGGAAACTGTGAATTTTACATGAAGTGCTATCAATATATAAAAAATGTTAGTTGACAAATACTTGGAAGCCATTATTAGGACATTTTTATGTTCTTTGGTCATCGTCTGAAAATACATGAGGAGGATTTATAGTATTTATGTTAACATTTAGCTGCTGTAACAAATGGAGCCTAAACTAAGTGACTTAGAGAACATGGAAGTTTATTTTTTTTTACATAGTCTTTGTGCAGTAAGCATTTTGATCATCAGACAGTTCTGCTCCATGAGATTTTGGTGGTTTTCAAGCCACAGACATTTCAGACATTAGGAAAATTGAAGAACAGATGAAAGCCAATCCTAAAATAGTACTAATCTATGAAAGAAAGCCTAATGTTAAAGGCTAGTTCTATGGATAATTAAAATTTGACTCATATTTAGTCTTTAAAAATTTATTTTTAAAGTAACTGAGATATCTCAGTAATGCAATAACATTTTCTATAACTTTTTTCTTTCAGGGATAGGGAGAATATCACATTGGATGTGAAATGATTTATGTTGGGTGTATCCATAAAGTTAGAGGCCTTGTTGGGATCTGCACTTCCATGTTTATAATTTTTTGCTAACTATCCCAAGGCACATTCTCTCTCCCTAAGAGTAGCAACCATCATAAGGATGTAAACCAAGAAATTTTCGTCAAATGGAGAAATGTTGAAGGTATATTAACAAGTAAACACATAACGATATGAACAGTGTGATCTAAGTTTTTGCACAATAATACATAGTCATTAAATAATAGATATTGAGTACCTGCTGGATACCTAATCATAGAAGAAAATCTCTAAAAGTCTGAAAGAATTAGTACTGGATGACTAGTTTATGGGTTATTTCACATTCTTTTCATTATTTGAACTTTTAAGATTTTGCACACCATGAGTTTTGTAAAGAAGAATGAAATTATTTAAAATAAATTATTAATGTTTTAGAAGTATGAATTCATCTTTGTGCTTTTCAAATGCTAGAATCAAATGTATGTCTGTTTCCATATATGTGCTGGAAATACGAAATTACAGATTAAGAGAACTAATAACAGAATAGTGAATAGTGCTCAGTTCAGAATGGTGGTGTCACATGGACAGAGTTTGTTTCTGGAGGCCACTCAGTTAACCACCACATCCCAAGCATGCAGACCCTTTATTCATGACAGATCTTTCCCAAATTCATTGTTCCAATGAGGAGATTAGCATAAACTTGTCCTATCCTGTATCATATGTTGCAAGATCAAATGGATACTTTTATGCTTTCTCTTTACCAGACATAGCAGCGGCAATTACGAGTGGGAGGCATTCCCTTCTAAAAGGTCTCTCTCTCTTGGCTTCCATGAGACCAGACTTTTCAAGCTTTTATCCCACCTCCACCTCTGCATTTTCTTCATTTCCTTTCCTCAGTTTACTTTTGCAACAACCTACCTATACATTGGAAAACCCTGGAGCAGAAACATTTGTTGGAGACATAAATACGTACACGCCCAGATATGTAATAAATCAGTAAATCTAGCCGTCCACCCACAGGAGTGACACTCGTTATTCAGTTTTCAGGGAATGGGAGAGCAATGAGCCGAGGAACCTGTGGAGCCTTTTGCTTGGCAGTTTGTTGGCAGGATCGGCCCTGAAAAGGTGAAAACACAACTAAAACAACTTCAAGGAACAGAGGCTTTACAGTTCCTTACTGAAAACTAAATTACGGAATAATTCTATAAACTTCATACTTGATTTTTTTGTTGTTGTTTTAGTTTCCATGCAGCTTGAATCACTGAATCATTCTTGAAGCTCTTTTGTTGTTTTAACACATTAAATTAGCTCATTACAGTTGAATATGTAGTGGAAAATAGCATCTGTTTACACTATAATAATATAAAAATTACTTACCAGTAACAGAATAAGAAGCAATTTGCAAAAGCTAATCATATTTGTGCACTTGTCTGCAAAAAGTAAATTGTTAATATATACCCCAGGGGGAAAAAAATCACTTGTTGGTTTAAGCAGTAGAAGCAGTAATATTAACAAGCATCACTTAAACAACTCCTGTATTTAAGATTGGAATGTCCCAACTTATCACAAAATATAGATGCTAACTTATTCAAAGAGTTTCGAGATTCAGACAATATCACAGGAAATGAGATGATCAATGTCTTCATATTTTCAAACTCAAAATTTTAAGAATTTTTATTTAGAGAAATGCATTGAATGTACCTTTTATAGCTCCATTTAGGAATGGAAAATTAATATTTGAAACCACTGAAAAAATTTAAAGTAGCATCTTGGTCTGAATAATCTCACTGATTTGAAGTTTATTGCTTGCTTCTTCACATTTGGAAGCCAGAAGATGCTTATATTTTATAATTACTGGGAGTTTTAAATGGCATATTTATACAATTTTTAAAAATGATTAACAAAATAGACCATTTTTCCACTGGTCAGCACAGACACAGATGGTGTATTTGAACGTTAAGATCAGGTGGTGTTTCCCCCACCCTGTATTTATCAAGGGGAGAGAGAATTCTATATGAAGGTAATTTCTAAATTCCTTTTTCTGGATATCAGGATAAAACTATTAAACTACTGCAGTCTTACTTCAGACACGTTAATAACATTCATTAAGACACAGTTCTCTTTTATATTTAGCCAGCCCTTGATTAACGCCTCATCCTGCCTTCCTGCCTTTGGCCTGCCCTTTATAAGGTTTCCTTAAATGCTAATTCATCCACTGCAATTTCAACTCAACAGAAGACAACCTTACTGCCAGGTTTGGAGGACACCTCATTGTAGCTGGACTTCACCAATCCCTGTTTTGCTGTTCTAGTGGTAGAGCTTTCATGGTTATGAATGTCGTCTCCAGAAACCCAATGCTGAGCTAAGACGTTCTGTGGGGCAGAGAGAAATGTGTTTTTTCTTTCTCATTAACTTACTTTACTGTGAGGACAAAAAGAGAATGATTCACTCTGGGACTGAAACTTGAAGCCCTTAAGCACTTTCAGAAAAGACTTGTTTTAAAGCTAAGTGATGAAGTGTACTCGAGCTCATGAAAAATGTGGAACTCTGTTATCCCATACACTGTCAGTTGGAGTCTAAGTTTATTGGTTCAAATGATGCTGATAGAGGATTGTGTTTCAGTGGTTAAAAAGGAAAATATCTTTCATTTATCTATCAAATAGCATTTCCCAGTGGCTTCGATTACTATCTGTAACCGTAGCTAATTCCTGTTCAACAACAGTATAGACCGTACCTCTAATAATCCAGACCATGTCGCTGCAGAGCCCATGAATTGCTTAGATAAAGCCTCCTCACACTTAGTAGATCCCAACTCAACTCATGCTTTCTCCCCCAAACCTCTGGACTTCTTTAAATATCAACCATTCTAGGGAACAAAACCTTATCATGTGTTTATAAGAGGCAGAAACCTGCCAAGCGTCTGAGAGCCCAGCACGGGAAATTCACCATCAATTCTTGACACTTCTAACTTACATATTGATCAAATGTTCACACTCTTCCCACTATACTATCACTAACATCCCCAAATTCTTAGGGTGTGACCGTCTCTTACGTGCACCACTATATGAATAATCTAATTCTCTCCTCCTCCACTCCTGCCCCCCTCTTCCCATCCAGACTCCTTGCTCCTGCCAGAGTGAGCTCAGGAAAAATGCAACATGTTTGTTTCCACTTCTTCTTAAATCCTTTGCATGGCCTTCCACGTGAATGGATAGTTAAGAACATAATCTTGTCCCAAACCGATAAGGTTCTCTGTGCAAGAGATGACTTATGCCCCAGCGCTTGCTTCCTCTTCCCAGTGATACTTCCTGATGCCTAATGGTCTTACACGTTGGAATATAAACAAAATATTAGAGTCTTTCATCCTTTGTTTAGCACATTAGTATTAATTCATTGGGCCAGTACTGAAAAATTGTATTAGACCTTTACATATACTTATGCTCATAGTAGTATCTATAGCATGGGCCTGAGATAGACATTGAATAAAATCACACGAATCAGTCACCAGTGAAATGAGTAATAATTCCTTAGTGATATGCATAAAATCTATGAACTGTGTAGTCTCACTTATGTCCTCTGCAAAGTGAGCTGCTCTAAAGTCACATCATAGGGTTACCTTTCATGTTGACTTCCTTTTTGGATTGAAAAGAGGGGCTCCAAGTATAGTCGCTAGAGTTAGACAAACTTTAGCACAAGTCCTGTTCTGCCTTTGCTGTATGGGTAACCTATTCTAGTTCTTGGATTCTCAGTCTTCTTAACTATACAATCTCATGATAACTTGTAATTCGCTCCTATGTCTTTGTGAGGAACAAGTGAGACTATATCAACTCTTTAGCAGTGTCACACACTGGAGTGTTCTATAAATGCCTCGCATAAATATCTACCGTGTGAAGAAACATAGACTCCAGCTGACAGGGTATGGGATGGGTTAATGTGTTTTTTGATGCCTTGAATTCCTTGTCAAAGTATCACCGAAGTAGAAAAAGTCTTCTGGCTAAAATTTTGCCCAGGACAACCAAATACTACAGAAAGATATTGGGATGTTAGCGAATAACATAAAAGTTTTTGGATTAGAACTCTTTCTTGTTAATACAACTCACCTACCCTATGCTGTGGTCAGTCAGGAAATAAAACATGTTTTTTTAAATATATACATAATAGGAAGAACTTTTGGCACAAAAAGAAATTAGCCCTTTATGCTTCTCCAGATACTCAAGCTTCTAGAGTCATTTCCACTTTTTCTTCCCACCTCATCCTTTCTCTAAGAGTCAATTTGATGCCAAAACCATTTCTTTCCACAACTATGGTTCTATAAAAGTTAAAACAAAAATAATGTCTACGGCCCAGAAAATATTTTTCTCAGTCTAAGAGGAGACCATCATTTTGGAAGTTGGCTGATTTCCCCAGATTTTACCCATAAAACTTCTTGCTCCATATGTCTTTGGTCCCAGAGGTGTCTTGATGTAGTCAAGTTGCCCAGGCTCTTCTTTTTTAAAAAAAAAATTTCTTTTCTTTTCTTTTAAACCCACACTTTTTATAAAAGTAAAGTTTATTCACAACCTTCATCCATTTCCAAAGTTTCAACCCAGGCAGCAAATTGATTTATACCCAAGTTTACCTTTATTTTGGGTAAAACTGATGTTTATTTTCACTAACAGTCTCCTATTCTATCCCCCAAACCCTTAGATAATTTGACATAATTTATCTCATTGAATTGGGTGAAGGCTTTGCCAATTCTTCTAATCACACTGGTGTTTTTTTTTCCCTTCCTCTTCTAGGTATTATATGTAGGTAGGAGATCAATACTTTTGTAATAGGAGTTATAGGTTTGAGTTTTTTCCTTTGTATTTTTTTGCAAATGTTTGTACTTTGCCTGTGGTATTGTTTTTGTAATGAAGATTTGAAGATATAACTTCACTTTTCAGTCCAACTTGTTCTCCATTCTAACTCCCCAATGTCTATAATAGCATCTGAGCCGTGGCAACTGTTCAATGACTCCCTCTCTTGTGAATCAATGAACATCTAAAAAAATGGAATAGGGGTGGACTCCAACTGTAAGAGTCCAGGTTATGGAAGTTATCTGTGGTCTTGCTTTTATCTTTTTTTCAGTATGTAAAGTGCTTCCAAGAACTATTAGGTTGTCCTACACTTAACAAAACATCTGGTTCAAATATAAATCACTATTTTGTGAACTTGATGGATCTCATTAGTAATTATGCATTTTAGAGGTAATCTCTGGGACAAGTTCATAAATGGATTAATCAGAACTACTCTCAGATTTATGAATTCTGCAAAACTATAGAGAAGGGTTGTCCAACCTGTGGCTGTGGGCTGTATGCTGATTTTGAGAATTTTT
>CAUYQV010141858.1:0-31714 GCA_963574575.1 Galagoides demidoff
AAGTGTTTGTTAGTATATCAGAGGTACCAAAAAATACCTCTAATGCAGTCACTTACAAATTGTAGGGGAAAGAAATCACCCACCATCTAGATACTAAGAGCTGGAGGATTAAATAGGGCAGTTAACTCTTCCCCTTTTCCCAACTTGCAGAAATTCAAGTTTATTCAAAAGTATGGCATACACAATTCCATAACTACTAGCTCTTCTTTAATAACTCCAGAACTTTAGAGCTTGAGTCGCTTCTGAATTTCCCAAAGGGTGTCTGCACTCTTTTGCAAACGGGCCTCCTCTTCAGGGGTCAGCTTTAACTTTATAAGGTCTGTGATACCATTCTCTCCCAAGATACATGGAACACTAAGGAATATTTCTTCATTTATTCCATAGAGGCCCTGAAATTAAAGACTTAAAAATTACTCCTTTTTCTTTCTTCTAACAAAGGTCTATAGTCTGAGAAACAACAGTTGCTCAGTGAATGCATATTTAATGGATTGGTAGTATGACTTATGGCAGAAATGGAACCAAGACAAAGCAATTTAAAACATCATTGGACATATTTATTGTTCAGATTCATCAGTCATCTCTCCACATAGGCCCTACCCTCCTTCCTATCTCCTTAACCCAAATCACTTCCTATCAGAGGACCACTTCAAAATTCCTATGATTTTATTCCCAATTATTTAGTTTCATTTGTTTTAACCTCTTCCCCCTTTAGACAAACAGGGACTATCCCCAGGAGACTAACTGCTAATCTTTTGTGAGAGTGCTTCTTTCTTAGGTTTCTTCATTGGACATAATTGGAACTGTTAGAGAACAGCTCCCAGTGTGGCATACCCACAGTGGTTCCCAGTGTTAGTAGATATTTGTAGAGTTAGGTAACTCACTTAAAAGTAAGTCTTTCTCATGTCTTTATTATTTATCTAATAAATGTAATAAGAACTGCCACATTGGGCCAGGACACAGGTCTACAAAGGTAGGTCTTTCCTCCATTCTCACCCCACCTTCAGCAGCAAAGAACAGACTTAAAAAGATAGGTGTTTCTACAAAATCAACCTCAAAAGAATCCCCCAAAATGCATCTTACCCCTACTATTTTATGCTAAAGTTAGATAATGATTTTCAAACATGAATATCCTACCTTACTTAGAGTGGAAACTGGATGCACTCGCCTAAGATTCTTCAAAATACTTTCAGTTAAATCAGCCACAGATAGGCTGACACCCCAAGAAGTATAACCTTTCATTTTAAGCATCTCATAGCCACTGTAAAGTAAGAATTGGGAGCATAAGAAGTTAGTTTGGTTAATGCCTGGCACTCTGGAAAGCTGAGGTGGGTGGATCATCTGTGCTCAGGAGTTTGAGACCAGCAACAGGAAGACCCTGTCTCTTCTAAAAAATAGAAAAACTAGGCCAGGCCTGGTGGCGCAAACCAGTAGTCCCAGCTACTCGGGAGGCTGAGGCAAGAGGCTTGTCCCCATAAGTTTGAAGTTGCTGTGAGCCACGATGTCACAGCATCACTAGACTGTCTCAAAAAATTTAAAAAAAAAAATTACAC
Organism: Galagoides demidoff; assembly: GCA_963574575.1. NCBI lineage: Eukaryota > Metazoa > Chordata > Mammalia > Primates > Galagidae > Galagoides > Galagoides demidoff. The sequence continues at coordinate 1,551 of CAUYQV010141858.1, forward strand.
AGCAAATGTTTCAATAAATATATTGTCAGTCAAGGGAGTCCGTACTACATGTCAGACACTGGTTAGGCTTAGCAATAAGCATGACAGAAGCAGTCCCTAACTGCTGAATTATTACCTGGTGAATATGGTCACAGAAAGTAAGTACAAAAGTATGTAAATAAAACAACATATACTGAAGTAACTAATCATGTCCCTCTAGCAAAACATAGGCTCACAACTAATTTTCAGTGTAAAAATATGAAAGTAACATATTACCTGGAAACCACTTTTTTGTGGACATTTTCCCACTGCTCAGGATCTTTATCAGTTCCTATATCTGGATTCACATCCTTCAGAGGGACACCAGCAATGTTAACTCCACTCCATATAGGAACTAAAAAAGAGATGCAAAAAAACTCCTTACATTATATGGTATATAGCAGGTTTTGGTTTAGGGGGGAGGTTTTTTTGGTTGTTTTGACCTCGGCAAAACTGTCAGTTTTCCTGAGTCATTTTCAATTAGAAATGTTCAAAAGAACTATCAAAATTCAAATATCTGAGCTATACTCCAGATCTAAATCAAAATCTCCGCAGATGGAGATCCACAATGCTATCTTGGCAAGGATCTCCAAACAAGAAAGTGGCAGATTTAAGCTTACAACTATTTAATTGTTCTCTCCAGTAAGTCCTTTTCCATAGCTAGGATTTATATTATATGGATTTCAAACATTTTTAGCGAGAAGAAACAAAAGGAAAAAAAGGTTGCTGTCACCAAGCACCTTTCTTCTTCCCTTAATTCTCCAGGTATGCCCATCCCTTAGTCTAAAGACTTCATGTTAGCTGAATTATAATGACCTCTGGACTAGAGTGTTCTAAGATCAATGAAAACTATATCATGTTATTTAGTTCTGTATTAAGTAAAAAAAGCACTATGATCTATAATTGCTATGCTAGCAATATTACGTTTTCAGATTTGTATTTTTTAATATTATCATGAAGACAATGAATGTGCTAAAAAGTAAACACTACTAAAAGGGTCTAAAGTGGCATAAAGCTTTTCTCCCCATCCAGGAGCTATTTTACATGATAAGTACATCTATAATTGATCACAATAGTGAAATATGTTTCAGAGAGCATGCAGGGCTTAATGATGGTTTAGGCTTACCACTTGAGTCTCCATGCTCTCCAAGGACCAGCCCATGACAGCTCTCAGAGTGGATACCAAGCCTTTGTCCAATAAAGTAACGGAAACGGGCAGTGTCCAGATTACAGCCACTTCCAATCACACGGCTTTTGGGAAATGCACTCAACTTCCAGGCTACATAAGTTAAGATATCCACTAAGAAGAAAAAAGTACAAGTCAGAAAAAGTTCTCATCTTAAGTGATATATACATTTATTAATAGGGTCTCACTCTGTTGCCTAGGCTAGAGTGCAATGGCCTGAGAACATATCACTGTAGAATTCCTGGGCTCAAGTGATCCTCCTGCCTCAGCCTCCTGTTCTTTTTTTATATGCCTATAGTAAAACTAGTATCTTCAGCAGATGGATGGTCAAAAACAAAAGAAAAAACTTAATTAAAAAAAAAATTGACCAGGCGTGGTTGCTCACACCTGTAAGCCTAGCACTCTGGTAGGCGGAGGCAGGTGGATTGCCTGAGCTCACAGGCTCAAGACCAGCCTGAGCAAGAGTGAGACCCGATCTCTAAAAATAGCTGGGCATGGCTCGGCGCCTGTGGCTCAATCGGCTGAGGCGCCAGCCACGTACACCTAAGGTGGCGGGTTCGAATCCCCAGCCCGGGCCCGCCAAACAACAGTGATGGCTGCAACCAAAAAATGGCTGGGTGTTGTGGCGGGCGCCTGTGGTCCCAGCTACTTGGGAGGCAGAGGCAGGAGACTCGCTTGAGCCCAGGAGTTGGAGGTTGCTATGAGCAGTAATGCCATGGCACTCTACCCAGGGGGATAGCTTGAGGCTCCGTCTCAAAATAATAATAATAATAATAATAAAAAACTAGTAAATCCAGTGTTGTGTAAGGGAAAAAAGACAGGGTTCTTGGGTGGCGCCTGTGGCTCAAAGGAGTAGGGCGTTGACCCCATACACTGGAGATGGTGGGTTCAAACCCAGCCCTGGCCAAAAACTGCAAAGAAAAAAAAAAACAACAACAAAAAAGCAAATGAACAAAGAAAACAGGGTTCTCCATCCAACTGCCCCTATATACCACAACTCAAAAAATACCCACTCAATAGAAATAAATTATGAAAAGCCTTTACCATCCTCTGCTGCTTTGCATAGTATGGTAAATTCACTCCATAGAAAATTTTAAGACATGGCTCAGCACCCATACAACAGTGGTTACGGTGCCAGCCACATACACCGAGGCTGGCAAGTTTGAATCCAGCCCAGGCCAGCTAAACAAAAATGACAACTGCAACAAAAAGTAGCTGGGGCTCAGTGCCTATGGCTCAAGCGGCTAAGGAACCAGCCACATACACCTGAGCTGGCAGGTTCGAATCCAGCCCAGGCCCGCCAAACAACAACAGCTACAACCTAAATATAGCCGGGTGTTGTGGCAGGCGCCTGTAGTTCCAGCTACTTGGGAGATGGAGGCAGGAGAATCGCTTGAGCCCAAGAACTGGAGGTTGCTGTGAGCTGTGATGCCACGGCACTCTCCCCAGGGTGACAGCTTGAGGCTCTGTCTCAAAAAAAAAAAAAAAATTAGCCAGGCATTGTGACAGGCACCTATAGTCCCAGTATTTGGGAGGCTGAGGCAAGAGAATCACTTAATCCCAAGAGTTTGAGCTATGATGCAACAGCACTCTATTCCCCTTTTAACAAAAAGTTTAGTTAAAGGGGGAATAGAAAGAAACAAGTGAAGATAGTACATTAACAGGGAAATATAATCAAGACCTTTGTCCCAGAAGGCAGGAGAAAATTTCTGATGTTTGGGTGTGTGAATAATTTTAAGCATTATTAGCATTATTGGCTGTATCAGAATTTTAAAAATTGTAGTTATTAACCAAAAGGTCAGTGTAGCTAGCAAACAAAACAGAATTTTCAACAAAAAAAAGCATCAATGGGAATGGAGATGTTACATAACAAGCATATTCTTGCTGGCTTTTTTGCAGAAACTGACAAGCTTATTCTTAAATTCATATGAAAATGCTAAGGACCCAGAAGATCCAAAATAATCAAAGAACAGAGATGATTTCGATTTCAAACTTAACCAATAAAGCTAATCAATACATCTCTAAATCCGCTGTGGAGTGAGCTTCCTAATATATTTAGTTAAAAATAAAAGAAGACACACTTTAGCCTGGGGCAAGAGAGTGGGAGGGAGGGAAAAAGGGAGGAAAGGAAAGGGGGAAAAGAAACATGTATATAGCAACAATAAACTAAAACCATAAAATAAAAATTTTAAATGATTACTTATAAAGTCATGGAAGCTATAGGGAGCAGAGGACAAGGATAAGGCTAGACTTATCAGAATAATTCCTATTCTCTAGATTTGACATTAGAGCCATGTAAATTTTTTTATATATTTATATTTTATAAAATTGTGAAACAAATAGAAGCTCCTTTGTATCAAAAATAAAATGAATACACGTAAGTCATGTACTTGGTTTTGACCTGCCCACAGAAAACCCATTCCAAATTATTTTAGAATATAGTAATTTGAATATACCTAAGTACTGAGTTCTGGACTCACAGTCAGCTACCTGTTTGACAGTTCCTTTTTTCACATATCTCAAATTTAACATGTCCCAATTGGAAATCTTGATTTTTCTTCCCTCCACCTAACATCTCCTCCTTCCCTCATTGACTCCCACCCTCACTGAAAGCATCCCAACCCAGGTAAGTGGAACTACCTGCCATCCAATCAGTCAAGAAAAAAATCCTAGAAGTTACTTTCGATTCCTCCCTTTTCCTTACTACACATAATCTATCAGCAGCCCTACACATTTTATCTCCAAAGTACACCTTGAGTTTGTTTCCCTTGTACATGCACCACCAGTGAGGAGTCTAATACAATTCTGAAGAGTCAGGCAGTAAACTATAGGGCTATTTTCTCTTCTCACACTCATCTGGAGAACCAACCTCTGCCTTTAGAATGTAAACCCTGAAAGCATATGATTAAGCAGATTACCTTTTCATACATACTGGATTTTAAAGAAAGTTTCATTATAATATTATGTTGATTACAACTGTGCAAAAAACATGTTATACCAACCAAACAGGATGACAGCCCAGAATTATATTGATAGTTTAGGATTTAATGCTCATTTCATTATTCTTTCCTATCAAGTTATGAAACCTCCCCAAAACTCTTCACTTAACAGTCAAAATAAAGCTGACCTGGATTGGTAACAATAATCATTTTGCACCAGGGACTGTATTGGATAATACTGGGAATCATTAATTTAAAGATTGACACATTTCGCTCGACTAAATCAAGGCGTGTTTCTCCTTTTATCTGGTGTACACCTGCTGTGATAATCACTAAATCGGAGTTTGCAGTGACAAGGTAATCTTTGCTGGAGACAATATTTGGCATTTTCATAAAAGGACTGCCATATTGAAGATCCATTGTCTCACCCTTCAGTTTGCCTTCATCAGCATCCACAAGGGCAAGTTCATCACTCAAACCTTTTAATAAGATGTTGAGAGCACAGGCCATACCAACAGACTCAGTTCCTATAATGGAGACCTTGTTGTGATGAATGGCTTCCTCCGAAGTGAAATTCTTATTAAGTTCATGCTTAACAGTCGCCATCTTGGAAACAGGCGGGGATGTCCCTGGCATTGTTTTTATTACTAAGAATTGCCTTGGCTGTATGGACTTTTTTCTGGTTCCATACAAAGTGAAAAATTATTTTTCTAAATTTTGAAAGTATGATTTGGTATTTTAATGGGGATTGCATTGAATCTGAAAATTCCTTAGGGAAGTATAGACATTTTAACAATGCTGATTCTTCCCAGCCATGAGCATGTTATGTTTTTCTATTTTTTAATATCTGCTCTTATTTCCTTTCTTACGGTTTTTTAATTTTCTTTATAGAAGTCCTTTGCCTCTTTTGTTAGGTATATTCCTAGATATTTCATTTTTTGAAGCTACTGTGAAGGGAATTGTGTCCTTGGTTAGCTTTTCATCTTGGTTGTTATTGGTACAGAGGCTACTGATTTGTGGGCATTGTTTATATATCCTGAGACTCACTTCCAGGAATCTTGTGGTTGAGTCTTTGGGGTTCTCTGAGTATCATGTCTTAAGCAAAGAGCAAGAGTTTGACCCCTTCTGCCACCATTTGGATGCTCTTTATTTCCTTCTCTTGCCTGATTGTATTGGTTAGAGCTTCCAAAACTATGTTGAATACTAGTGGTGATAGTGGACATTCTTGTCTGGTTTCAGTTCCATGTAGAAAATCTTTTAGTTTTACTCCATTCACTATAATATTAGCTGTGGATTTGTCAGCTTAAGAAATGTGCTCTTATGCCTTTGTTCTTTAGTGTTCTAATTAGAAAAGGATGATGAATTTTCTTGAGTGCTTTTTCTGTATCTATTGAGAGGATCACATGGTCTTTGTTTTTGCTTCTGATAAGGTGAATTACATTCATGGATTTGTGAATGTTCAGCCAGCCTTGGATCACTGGGATGGAACCACTTGGTCGTGATGTATGAGATGAGAAGCTGTAATCTATTGGCCAGGATTTTATTGAGAATTTTTGTATCTATATTCATTAGTGAAATTGGTCTGAAGATATCCTTTTTAGTTGGGTCTTTTCCTGGTTTTGGTGGGAGAGTGATGTTTGCTTTGTAGAATGTGTTGGGGAAGATTCCTTCCTTCTCAATGTTTTGGAATAGTTTCTGCAGTATGAGTAGAAGCTCTTCTTTGAGGGTTTGATAGAATTCAGATGTGAAGCCATCTGGACTTGGGCATTTTTTTGTTGGGAGATTTTTTATTGTTTCCTTGATCTCAGTGCTTGAAGTTGGTCTGTTCAGGAAGTTGGTCTGTTCAGTTGGTTTATTCATTCTTGGTTAAGTCTAGGGTAAGGGTGTGATTCCAGGTATTGATTCATTTCCTCCACATTGTCAGATTTGGGGGCATAGAGTTTCTTGTAGTATTCAGAGATAATCTATTGTATCTCTGTTTTATCTGTTGTTATTTCCCTTTTATCATTTCTGATAGAGGTTATTAGAGATTTTACTTTTCTATTTCTAGTTAATATGGCCAAAAGTTTGTTTATTTTATTTTATTTATTTTTTCAAAAAGCCAACATTTTGTTTCATTAATTTTCTGAATGATTTTTTTTTGCTTTCAATCTCATTAGTCTCTGATTCACTTTTGCCTATTTCTTTTCTTCTGCTGCATTTAGGATTAGATTACTCTTCTTTTTCCAATTCCTTAAGATGGTCTGTGAGTTTTTGGTTTCTGTTTTTCAGATGTGGGCATTTAATGTAATACATTTCACTCTTAGGACTGCTTTAACTGTTATCACACAGGTTTTGATATAACTTGTGTCTTTATTGTTTTTATGTTTGAGGAATCTAACAATTTCCTCTTTCATCTCTTCCTGAACCCAACTATCATTTAGCATAAGGTTGTTTAATTTCCATGCTTTTGTGTGGGGATGAACATTTTTGTTGGAGTTGAGTTCCACCTTTATTGCCTTATTGTCTGAGAAGAGACAAGGTATAATTTCAATTCCTTTAATTTTGCTGATGTTTGATTTGTATCCTAGGATCTGATCTAGTGTGGAGTGTGTTCTATGGGCTGATGAGAAAAATGTATATTATTTATCTTCAGGGTGGTGTGTTCTGTATATGTCTATTAATCCCATTTGTTCTAGGATCATATTTAAGTCCTTTGTATTATTGTTTAGTTTCTGTTTAGAGGATCTGTCCAGTTCTGTCATAGGTGCATTAAAGTCCTTGGGTATTATGGTGTTATGGGGTATCATATTGCTCTGACACCTCAAGGTCTGTTTCATAAATCTGGGAGCATTTAAGTTGGGTGCATAAATACTTAGAATTGAAATGTCCTCTTGTATTGTTCTCTTGATCAGTATAAAGTGTCCATCTTTGTCTTTCTTAACTTTAGTTGCTTTGAATCCACTTGTATCTGACAATAAGATTGCAGCCTCTCCTTTCTTCTGATTTCCATTTGCTTGAAATACTGTTTTCCATCCCTTAACTCTGAGTCTTGATTAGTCCTTCAAGGCTAGGTGTATTTCTTGGATACAACATATGGATGGCTTGTGCTTTTTGATCCAATCAGCCAGACTGTATCTCTTCACTGGTGAACTCAGTCCATTGACATTTATTGAGAGATTTGATAAAGTGTGGTGGAATTCTATTCATCTAATTTTGTGTAGTTTTAGTCTTTGAATCATTGTGAAAGCTAAGTTTGGACCTTTAGCTTCTGGATTTTTACTTCAGTGGTGGTCCATTGTGGTGGTCAGTGTTGATAATAGGTCTATGTATTTCCTGTAGTATATTTCCAGGATACCAGATGGCACTGTGGATTTTTTAGGGGAACAAGAACACAGCTGGTAACCTCTCTCTAGTTCCCAGGCCTGGTCCTGCTTTCCAAATTAGTTGTCCTCGGTGATTGCCTAGTTGTTTCCTCAGCCTTCAGACCCCACTGGATTTAGATCATAAAGCTCTCCTGAATCCTTCTGAGGCAGGTCTCACAGTGTCCCCTGACAACAGTTCCCAAGGAGTATAGGAATCCTTGAGCCTGTCCCAAAAGTGGAGTTCTGATCCCAGCAAGTGGAACAGGGATGGCCATGCTTAGGTCCCTAGTAAGAGGCCTACCCTCACAACCTTCTCACAAACTTCCCATAATGGTGGCCCCCTGGGATCCAGGACCTTCCCAGTATCGCTGGCCCACTTGCCATCAAACTAATGGCAAATCCGCTCCAACTGGCACTTAAATCTGGATGCTGTATATTCGAGTCTGCCCACTCCACTCTTCTAAACTTTCCACCCAATGCACAGCTTCCCCTGAGAACTGAAAACTGCAGAAAGGCTTCCTCCCATTCCTGGACTTCCATGAGGGGGTCAGCCATTCCCACCAACTCCTAAACACTTGCCTAGTGTGCCAGATCTCCACTCTCTGGATCACGTACTGTCCCCAGTATATCATCACTTCACTGCATACCCCGAGTTATGACCCTGTATAAGGTCTCTACACCATGTATGGCTTGGTTCTCTTTCTTTCCCTAGTCCTGGTAGGAGAGCTCACAGAATGATCCTTCTGGTCTGCCATCTTGCTCCACTCCCAATATTAAAATTATTATAGAATTTATAATAAAATATAAAAGCAAAAATATGAATGTGTCTTAAGGAACATGCAGGGATTGGTGGATCATACTTTTAGAACCTCTGCTCCAAAAGTTCCTGAAGGTTTAAATTATTTAATGTATGCAACACATTTGCACAGTGTATACATGGAAAGGACATAAAGGATCCCTTGATTACTATTACTAATTTCCCCAAGGCTGGTACAGAACCAAAAATGCCTCAAGCTCATGGATGTGTCTGGATCTTGTCTCAAGAAAGTTGGTAGTTAGTTTATATTTCCTTGAGAGGGCACAGGTAAGAATTAGGATTGAATGGAAAGGATATAATCAGTTGGATTTGCACTAAGTAAATGTCCATTTCATTTCATTCTAGTTTTTATCACAGGGAAGCCTGTCAGGCTAGAGAACATCTTAAACATTATGTTGTTGCCAACTGGGGTGTAGAGGTCCTAATGCTAACCCTGCCCTGGCTCTGACCATTGATTTGTTGGCTCATCCAAGGGGGTGATTAGAGCCTGAGAATCTAGTCCCACAAGTCCAAAAAACTGATTTGTGACACAAAGCCAATTTGTACTCTAGGATGGTTAGTAATGAAATTTCCTTGTGGGAAGACTAACACATCTTTGAGATTTTATGAGGGGAGAGAGAATTATGTTGATCAGTATTATGTCTAGAAGGGCATTCCCTTAAATTCCTTTGGATTTGGCTAGCTTAACGGAGGCATGAGGTTTTTGTGTGTGCTTGTGGTTTGGTTTGCCATGAATTCTATTATTTCTCTTGGTAAGTTTTGGGAAGAAGTGAAGGATAATTTGACTGTGCTCAACTCACCTTTTATTTGTTAAAAAGCATACACACAAAGGAGAACAAGACAGCCTGAGCCTTGTAATGTGTGCTCTGCCTGTTTCTGCTCCAGGATGTCAGCAGTTTCTCTCTTTGCCTGAGGGAGCTGAGGAGCATTTGTAAATAATTCGATCCTGAGAAGATTTATGCTTTTAAAGTAATATTCTTTTATCTTGCTAGTAATCTGTCTGAAGCAGTATCAGATCATCTCTTAAAGTACAGGCTTTTAGAGAATAATGAAATATGTAGGATTGCATAATCTTAACATGCTGACACATATGTGTTTTAGAAATATGAAGTTAACATTGGGATGTAGTTTAATGAGAAGTTACCCTAAAACAAAACATATGCATACAAAATACAGTTCAAATTGTACCTGTTGATGTAAATGCCATTTTCAAACATAGTTTCACTAGAAAATGTAAATGCATTCATTGGATAGCACCTAAGGTTACTTATAAAGCTCAACAATTCTAAGGCTTTTTTGGTTTCAGTCATGGTTCGTGGATGATGTTAGCACACTGATCTAATATGGCAGCATCTTCTCTATGCACATCTTTGTGTGCAGTGTCTGTCTGATTTTAAGGATACTGGTATCGATAATCCTGGTCAGATTCTCAGAACCTTTGATGTGTCCTCTATGGCTTCTCTCAGTGCTTATATCCCACCAACAGTCATGCCATATTTGCTTGTGGCCTTCATAGTGATGGGAGGGACTGGTGAGTCTGAGTGGACCTGGCTTAACTGCCTGCTACATTCAGCTCTGTCCCTGTATTCACAGACAAGTTTGAACAGTTGCCACAGTTTACCCAATACTTCTTGCTCATTCCCTTAGGAATATCATGGGGAAATGCTTCCAATGTAATGTGTTTGCTTTTTCAATTCTGTGCTTTATTTTTTCTAAATATTAATTAATTAATTTTAGAATAATAGAGATAAAATATCTTTAAAGATACATATTGAGCCAAAAACTTTATACTAAAAACTTTATCTATAAAACAGTGACTCAAGGCAAAAACAAAAAGGTATGAAAACAATATTGAAATGAATATAAAGTGAAATCTTGCCAAATGGGATTGATTTTAAGAGAGAAATTCATGGAGGTTGCTGTGACCTGTGATGCCACAGCATTCTACTCAGGGAGACAGCCTGAGGCTCTGTCTCAAAAAAAAAAAAAAAAAAAAAAGAGAGAGAGAAATTCATAAAGACAAAAAAAAGTTACCACTTAATGATAATGGATAAAGGATATAGGCTTAGTACATAAAACTGATATAAATCTTTATGAATCAAAATTATTGTTGGTTTTTTATAAATGCTATTTATCTAATTGAAGAAGTTTCATTTGATTTCTAGTTCGCTGAAACGTTTTATAATTGTGTGTTGGATTTTTTCAAATGCTTTTATGCAGCTATCAAGATGATGGTATAAAATTTTCCCTTAAGTACATAAACATTCTGAATTATAGTTATTTATTTTTGAATGTTGAACTAACTTTGTATTTCTGAAATAAACTGCATGTGGTCATGATGTGCATATCCATGCGTTATACTTCAATTTAACATGCTAATTTTTAAAAATTTCAGGTCAGTATGGCGGTATATATGATTATGTTACATAAATTGTTCTTTGAAAGGCTAAAGTCCACTTTGCAGTTATGTCCTTCATTCAGGAAGTACTTTCGTGAGAAGCAGGGAAGAATACTTTTTAAATTCTATTTGCTACTTTGCTAATTCTAAGAACTGTCCTGGGATCCTCCTTTTGGACCAATCAGCATAGAGGAGGTGAGGTATTATTTTTACATAAATGGATCATTTTAATTGTCATTTAGAAGTGGTTGCCTATTACACCAAGCTAGAGTATGTAGGGGCATGCGTTGCATGAAAACTAATGTTAAATTTTATTAAGTCAGAGCCTTATTTTTCTTTTACAATTGAATACCTCAATTCTCAAGGCTTTCTGACACAAATATCATGGTATTCATTTTAAAACAAAAGAACTACTTTTCCACTCTTCACACTGGAAACAATACAACTATGACTTTGTCCAATAATATATGTGCTGTAGAAACAAAGTCTTTTATTATGAAATTGACCCAAATATGATATAGTACCACTTGGAATTGTTCAGATGACATTTTTATCTTGCAGTTAAAAACATTTTGCTTGTCATAAAATAATCATATCAAGGTAATTAAAGATGAAAAATTCAGATACAAAATTTGTGTGAGAAGTGATGAAGAACTTGTCCAGCACAGGGAATAAAGGTTCCCACTAAAGCCTTGTGATGCCTTTGCAAATCTTTTTAAAGTTGTCACCAAACTTGTTTTCTTGTGTTTGTCTTTTTATGAATAATATGCTTGTTTTATAAGCTTTCTCATTTGTTGTGACCCTAAGGAAATACTTTATATTGGGCATTCCATAAAGTTTATCCAACTGAAAATAAGTGCATCAATTCCCACCCCCCGAAAAAAAGTCACGAATTTAACATGGACTACAACTTTTAAAAACTAAATAACAGAGTTTATAGTTTCAGAAATATTTTCTTTTCATAAGATCTGGGGCTCTAGTCATCCTTGCTTTATCACTGATCATCTTTGTACCCAAATGGCCATTTCAGCTCTTTCTCTCAGTTTCCTCCTCTGAAATACAAAGAATTGGGACTAGATTCCTTGTATGGGTCTTTGTCTTTAAAATTCTATCTTAAAATGGATGATAGAATCCATACACTCTGCTGCTTGGTATAATACCTGTGCTATACACCTGCCTTCTTTGAGTGTGAGCGGGAGTGTGACTTGCTTCTCAGCAGTGGCTAAATCACTCAATTAGATTAGGTTAGATTATAAAGTTGATAGGCTGTCACTCCCATGATCATGTCATACTCTATAAGACTCTGTCTTAGCAGACTGGAGGGAGAGTCTAACTGGCCCTGAAGAAGCAGGCAGGACTTTATGAGAGGGATTAGGAGGACTTCCACTGGGCTAGGAGCCCTGGTGGCCTCTAGTTGCGAAGAGCTGCCTCCACCAATAACCAGCAGAAAACCTGGACTCCAACTCCTGCCACCATCAGGAACTGAATTACTCAACATTCAGGTGAACTTGGAAGGAGATTCCATGCTGTAGGAAGGAAGGCAGCCCAGCTGACACCTTTATGACAGCTTGTGAGACCCTGAGCCAAGAATCCAGCTAAGCCATGCTGGGACCCCTGATCTGGAGAAACTGTGGGAAAGAAAATGCCACAGAGAGTTCCTCTACACTGTCCATGCAGTCTTATTTCCCCCATATGCTACTGTCTCATATTACTGTGGCATATTTATCAAAACTGAGGAGCAACCTCAGTACACTGATATTAACTAAACTCCAGCCTTTCTTTTGCTGTCACCAGTTTTTCCATCAATTCTGCTGTAGTGCTTCAAGGTCCAAATCTGGATCCCACAGTATGGTAATGATGTTCCTTTTCTTTCCTGTGGTTGGGGACAGTTTCTCATTCTTTCCTTGCTTTTCATGACTTGACAGTTTTGAGGAACAGTGGTCAGGTATTTTGTGTAATGTTGCTCAATTTGGAATGGTGTAGGAATGAATATTGAGAAAATCATTGGAGTGAAGGCAATGTTGCATATTTTTTTATTGTGGTGGCGGTTATGTGGCTGTATACAATTGCCAAAATTAACTGTAGCATAAAAATGAGTACATTTTATTGTATATGTTATATCTCAGTACGTTTTTAGAAATAAATATTTCATATTCACATACATAGTTATGTATATAAATGTATCACTCAGGGTTAAATAATATTCAGCTGGTTCTTTACCATAGCACTGCCCAGAATCTTGAGCGAATATGTGCTAATGTTTCCTGTCAGTATTCATGCATTAGATAGTGTATGCACTATTCCCAAACTTTTTAGAACATGAGATTCTTTTTCCAACACTTCATAGAAATGAAAATACAGATTGGGAAATTGTGCTTTATTTATAGCATATTTGACTTAGGGAAGATAACAAAAGCATTGAGAGTTGTTCAATTTTTCTAGTATGCCTGGTTAAAGATTGGGAAAATGTTTTTGTACATTGAAGTGGAAATATTTTTCAAGTTTAGTATGTTATTGTCTGTGAATGTGAAAAAGTAAAAATATTTCAGAGGTGGAACAAAGTTTTCATTTAATCTGTAATCTTAGAACCTATTTGGAAACAGGCAGGATGGAGGACTTCAGTAGACAGAGAGATGGATCCACTTCCACTTTCAGCCTGGCCTTGAGTGGAGAAAGCTGCTTGAGGTGTCCAGGCTCTTTTTTCACCTTTGCCATTGCTGAGTGCTCCAGCTCTGGATCTGGATGGAATTTGGAGAGGTGTGAAGTGCTAGAGTCAGCTGCTGAGGACCCAAGGGTATGGCCCTTACTTATAAGTGGGAGGAAGAAAGTAGGGTAATGGTCTCTAGAGATGGTACTGGGAACCCCTGGGAACTCCCTTTGGTCATACAGTTATTCGTTGATGTGGTTCAGTTGCTGGTCACAGAAAGTTTTCTACTCACTAAACAAAGCTACCTGAGTCTCTAAGCCAGGGGTCTTCAAACTACATCCTATGTGCCACATGCGGTCTGCTGAGGACATGTATCTAGACCACGAGGTGTTTTTGCCGCCGCTGCCTGTCCTGCTTAGCAGCCAACTTGTCCCAGGGCCCTCAGTCCGGCCCTCCAATGGTCTGAGGGACAGTGAACTGGTCCCCTGTTTAAAAAGTTTGAGGACCCCTGCTAAGGGCTCAAACAGCTATCTGCTTAAAGGTTGCATTTGTGGGCAAAACAACATTAGTTGATTTTTATCTTGACTTGTTTTATCTTTATCTTCGATGCTTTGACAAGGCTTACTGACAAATTATAATTTATGACTTGTTTTACATGATTTATGGGTCATGTCTACAATTGTATTGATAAAATAAACATTCCTCACACATGCAGCTCCATTATGCTCTTAAATATTGAGACAATATTGAATTGTTTCAATTATTCTGAGTGGGCCTCAGACCCAAAGTCTACAATAATAATGATTTGTAATGCTTGGAGAGGGTGCAAATGCAGTTGAAAGTATTTAACATATTATCACTGTGTTTGCTGCTTCTTGGCCAGTAATGTGTTGGGAGACATGGCCAAGTATGGTCTAGGTGACTGTAATGTGTGCAGACAGATGGACAGGAACCAGTGCCTGGAAATGAAAGTGCTGACTTGAATGGGGCAGGTTTGGAATTCAGACCCAGCTATAGATGCTGGGCTGCTACAAAAGTCTAGTCTGGCTACCTACATGTGGTTGGCTAGATGGTGCAGTAGGGTGAGGATAAAGACATGGGGCTGGCCTGGAGAAAGGTGAAGGCTACTGGTTATGACTCTGAGGGAACAAATGATAGACTAAGAGTTACCCCTGAGGAAGGCTGGCTGTCCTTGGGGCAGGTCTTCCCAGGAATGCAAAGTATTCTCATGTAACTCATGCTGGTCTTTGGTTTTATGGATCCCCAGTAACCTCATGCTGGTCTTTGGTTTTATGGATCAGAATGTGATTGTTAGTGTTCTCAGAGCTATTCGAGAGCTAGAGAACTGATTTATAACTAAGGTGACCAGATTTTTAACATCGGTAAAGTGGGACACCATTGACTGGGGGGTGGGGTTCTTAATTAAAAATTTGGTCTACATGGAGCAACAAAAATTTTCATAGAATGCAAAAATAGTATTGTAAAATATATATTTTTAATTTCAACATAAATGCAATTTACAAATATAATACATTAAAAAAATATGTATAGGGCGGAGCCTGTGGCTCAAAGGAGTAGGGTGCTGGTCTACCTAGGTGACCTTGCCCAAGAGGAGAGTAGGGAGTTTACCATAGCCTTTTCATTTCCAAATGAAGTTACATTAACCTCTTCATTCCCAAATGGAGTTACATTAACCTTTTCAGCAGTTGAAAACTGTATATTCCCTTCCCGTTGTCCCACCATTCCCTAGCTTGTCATGCATTCTTTCCAAAAATCAGGCCTTTTTTAAAACGTCACGGGATGTGGGACAAATTGTTAAAAATTGGGACTGTCCCACCAAAAGTGGGATGTCTGTTCACCTTATTTATAACAAATTCACCAGGTAGTAATGATTAAAACCAAAATACTATTTTATTACTTTATAATACAGTAAGAACTCAAAGCAGGATATATATTAGTTCCACTGTTCATTTCCTTTCTCTTTATTGACAGATAAACAGAAGCCGAGTTATAATCAGAAGTTGCTTGGGGGGCCTGGGTGCCTAGCAGGAGAGGTCTGATGTAGTAGTCCTCATGAACAGGTTCCTTCTGTCTAGAGACAAGGTATCATCTCCTGTGCACAGGGCAGAAGACACAGTGTTAGAATTTGGTCCTCACTTGCCTTTCTCTCTGTATTGGTAATCTTTCTCCTTCTTGTCATATTTCTTGAACTAGGCTAAGTAAGATCTTCCTCATTCTGGTCAGGTATTACTGGCCTGAGAGCCATGATGCCTCTTGATGGCTCTGACCTGTTGAGTATTTGTTTTAGGATTCAGCTCTAAGAGACTATCCACTTTCCACATTGCTGGCATAGGGAAGTTTTGGGAGAAAGACTTCCTCGTTGAGCTCAAACACTACCTTTAGTGTGTAAAGAAGCAGAGTGATGAAGATGCCAAAAAGTAGGGTGACCAGACATCCAGCTTTTGGTGGGACAGTACCACTTTTTAACAATCTGTCCTGCATCCTGTGGCATTTTAAAATAAGTCCTGATTTTTGGAAAGAATGCACAAACGGCAGGAGAACAGGAAGGGAATATATAATTTTCAGCTGCCATGTGGTTATTTTACCAGGACATGAGTTTTATATTATTTTTGTTAATTTTATAATGTTAAACTGTAATAATAACAAATAATTGTTGAGAAGTGATTATTGAGAATTGCTTATCAAAGTTTGTATTGTTGTCAGATCCTGCCCTGCCCTGCCCCGCCCCAGTCCTCCCCTTACCCCCCCTTTTGTCCTGCTTTACCAATGTTAAAATCTGGTCACCCTACCAAAAAGAGACATGTTTAAAAATCCAAGCAGTGACAAGAAAGCATATAAGGGAGCCTAAAACAGCACTGTGTTCACTTGCACATCACTCTGGGCATCCAAACTGGCTGAGGCACAAGCTGATCTGTGACTAGATTTGGTACTAGAGATGGCAGGCAGTAGAAACAGTCTTTATCTTTTCTTCCAATCCTTCCAACAACTAAGATTTCTTGGCTTCCATATATAGTCACTAAAATACCATCTTCTAGGTATTCTTATTAATAACAATTTACATTGTGTATCTGAAACATTCCATGTTTACTTGATGTTGTTGGTGAGTGCTTGTCATGTCCATCTTCTATCTCAGAGACGTGTTTTTTATCTAGATTTACTTTCAGATTATTGAAGTAAGTATATTCCCTCTTACTCATCAACTCCATCTTGATTTGCTCCTACAGAGATTTTTTTTTTGTCAGTGTTTACCTTCTTTTGGTCTCCTTCTCCTCCCAATGGGATGATGTTAGATGGATCCTTCATTTTCTTTACTGATTGCCTCACTGAAACATTTGCTTCACTTAGAAGAATTGGTAAATTGAAAAGCTTCTTAAATATTTCAGAAAAATAAATGGCAGATAAATTTCCTGAATAGTTAATTATTGGAAGTTCTACTTCTGGTAAGATGGAATAGATGTACTTTTCCCTATGTTTCCCACCAAGTACTGCTGAAAACTATATATGTGTATACACACATAGAGAAAAGTGGGGAAAAGAAAGCAGGCTGGCTAGGAATGTGGCAACCTACAAAACAACATTAAAACTCTCAACAAAGCAATCTTTGGGTCCAGATAGTTTTACTGGATAATTCTACAAAATAGTTACAGAGGAATCAACAGTAGTTCTACAAATCTCTTCCAGAAAATAAGAGAGGAGTGGACTGCTCTATTCCGTTGGAAAGCTAGTACTGTACTGATGAACTATTAGCAAATAGAATTCATCAATATATGAAATAAATCATATGAAATTTAATTTATTTCATATATTGACATGAATATATGAGTGTGGTTTTCTAGGGATGCATAGCTGACTCAAAATCAGAAAATCAGTCAATATAAAACATATTAACAAATTAAAGAAGAAAAATCACATGATTATATCAACTGATGCATAAAAAACTTTTGACAAAATTCAATACCTATTCATGATTTTAAAAAGCTTTTAGAAAAACATAAAGATAGAAATTTCCTTAACTGGATAAAAGTCATTAACAAAGCACTTACAGCTAACATTACACATAGTAGTGAAATATTGAAAACTTTCCTCTAAGATCAGGAACAAGGTGAGAATGTCGATTCTCACCATTCTTATTCAATATAGTACTCTAAATTTTAGCCAGTACAATTAGGCTAGAAAAGGAAACAAAGGTATACAAATTGGAAGGAAGAAATAAAATGGCATTTTTTTCTGCATATGTCATGATTATTCATATTCCAAGAAATCTACAAAACCCCCAAGAATAAGTGAGTTCAGCAAGGTTTCAAGATATAATATAAACATAAAAAAGTGAATTGCATTTCTAAATATTAGCAATGAACATGTGGAAATTGAAATTTAAAAATACTATTTTTAACTATTCAAAATATAGAAATATTTGTGTATGAATCTTATAAACAAGCACAGGAATTGTATTCTGAAAACTGTTAATCTTATGGCTTGAAAAATTTCACTTGAGAAGTCTTTTGTAACCCTGAGGGATCTGATCTGCCCCTGTAGGTCAGTTGGCACTTACTCCTGGTTGCTCGCATAATTTTCTATTTTGTCTGGACTTCAGACAGATTCATTACAATGTATCTTAGAGATGTTCTGTTTGTGTCAAGATGACCTGGGGTTCGATATCCCTCTGAAAAGAGTGTTTCAGTATCTTTAGTGATACTTGCAAACTTTTCATTTATGATATACTCTAGTAGGGCTTCCATTCCTTTGGGACATTCTTCTTCTCCTTTAGCTATCCCTATATTTCATATTTGAATATTTCGTGAAATCCTATAATTCTCTGAGCCACCATTTTTGCCAAAGTCCAGTGCAACAGATTTGAAATGGCAGGAATTTCCCTGAGCTAGGTTGTCCCATTGTCTATTCTAAACATCACAGGACTTTTATAGTCAGCTTCTGAGGACTACTTCTTCTCTTGCCAGTGTTATATTTTTACCTAATTTTTTTTCAATGTGTGGTCATTTTATCCCTCTCCAAGTTGGCAGGAGGATGTTTGGGGGCCAAAACACCAAGGGGGGCCATCTGGGCACAGATGCTGCACAGTGCCACTCCGGAATATAGGGAAAGTTCCCTCCATCAAGAGGGAGGGAGATTTAGGAGAGGATGGGTGATGGGTTGTGGCCACAAGGCAGCAAGGAAGCTGGAGCCAAATTTGCTCACTATTTTGCCAGGCATGGGTGTGGGAAGCATCGCTCTTTCTTCTTATGGCACTCTCCTGTGGGGTGAGAGTTCCTGTAGTTTGCTGCACAAAGAGCCCCCAGTTGGAGAAGCGGTTGCCCTTACCCTTCTTCTCTGGGGTCCTCTAGTTTGATCTGCTCCTTAACTGTCTTCTGTTCTCTTCCTTTCTCTTCTTCATCCTCGCAGTTTGTCTTCATGGCATTGCTGAGCTCTTGATTGCTTCTCCTTGTGATCTACCCCCCCCAATTTCAACTACTCTGAGTTTGCTTCAGTCCAGTTTTCTTCCTTCTAGATAAGAGCTCCTGACAAAAACTGCCTCGACTTGGTAATGTGATCCCATCACCCTCTAAATGTTTTTATGTAAAAATTTTGCTTTAAAGTCATTGTCTATTCTAAACATCACAGGACTTTTATAGTCAGCTTCTGAGGACTACTTCTTCTCTTGCCAGTGTTATATTTTTACCTAATTTTTTTCCAATGTGTGGTCATTTTATCTTGAATACTGGAATTTGTGTGTGGTATTACATAGGGACTATTTTTTCTGTTATTCTGTTCTGAAGAGTATTTGCTTTTGTTCCTGAATGCAATTTAATTACTTTTTCACCACTTTATACATTCCTGAATGCAATTTAATTACTTTCTCACCACTTTATACATGTGGAAACTACATTTTCATTTTGTTATGGTGCAAAATATTCAGATTTTCTTTTAGTCTTGGAGTTCATCACATGTATTTTGGGTACATACATTTTTCCCCTAATTTATGGCATCTCTTGGATTTCAATGGAAAAGCCAATTCTTTCTAACTTTATGGGATTTAAACTTCAAACTCTGCCTGTGCTGTGGTGGGAATCATTTAAAACTCTGCTTCCCAAAGGCTCAATAAAAATTTTCCCACTGTCTTAGAAAAAAATAATTCTGCCTAGATTTTTTTTGCCTTGATGTTGTTGCTTTTTTCAGGGGTCTTGGAGTTCTTCTCTTACACAGCTCATGAGTGAGCCAATTTTATACATATGTGGGTAGCATATGTTAACATTTTATTTGTAGGCTCTTTGCTCTGTGCATCCCTCCTTTTTAGGATTTTCCTCCTGAATTTCCAGTCTCTGGCACCTATGAATTCTGTCTTTTGACACCTCATCCCCCCCAAAACAGTAAATGTTTCTCTGATTAAATTCTAGCTATCAAAATAATGTGTGGACTATGGATTGTTTTCAAGACAAAAGAGGTAAAAATGTAGCTCCTACTCACTGCATTTTTTCTTTCAAATGCCAAACTTCCTCCAGTTTTAACCTGGTTTTATACATTCTTCAGTGCTTCTGATACTTGTGTTTTTAAAAATATTTTATCACAATACTATTATCAGACCCAAAACAAGAATATCAATAATTCCTTAAGTATTACCAAATAGCCAATGACTTCTCCTGAGTACCTGTTGCTTTCTATAGTATTTATAAGTCAGAATACAATTTAATCTTTTCTGTATTTTGAATTATTTCTCATAATTCTTTTTTAAACTATAGATGCCACCTCCAACTCTGTTTTTTTGATTCCTTACAATTATTATTTATTTATTTGTATTAAATCATAAACACATTTATATTAATGCATTTATGGGCTACATTGTGCTGATATCATATACAATCAGGAGCATTTACATCACACTGGTTAATATATACCTCATCTCATTTACTTAATTACTCTTTACTTAATAGATCTGACATGTACCTTTGCATTATGCACTGTAGGTGTGATCCCACCATTCCTCAATCTGACTTCCCCCCTCCCTCCTTCATCCTGGGCCATAGTTGTGATCTATTCTTCATATGAAAGTGTGAGTGATTGTAAATTGATTTCATAGTAGTACTAAGTACATTGGATAGTTTTTCTTCCATTCTTGAGATACTTTACTAAGTAGGATATATTCCATCTCCATCCATGTAAACGTAAAAGAGGTAAAGACTCCATCTTTTTTAAGGCTGCATAATATTCCATGGTATATATATACCTCAATTTATTAATCCATTCATGGGTTGATGGGCACTTGGGCTTACTCCATGACTTGGCTATTATGAATTGAGCTGCAATGAACAATCTGGTGCAAATATCTTTTTTAAGAATGAAAGTCTTTTTCTTTTCAAATGCTTATTGAAATACAGGTAAAATTATGTAATGTGTGGAATCTGTTTTTATATAATGAAGAAGAAGGAGTGAGTAAAAATATATCTGAAATGACATTGATGATAGTTGATATTGTATGATACATTGTGTGATGGTTACATGCCAGTTCATTATACTGATTTTTATATGTTAGTCTACTTGTGAAATTTTTCATAATGAGAAGTAAAAATATTTAAATTAAAATAAGTAAAAACATTTTATCCAGAGTTTATAATTGTTATGTGCAATAAGATTAGTTTGATAAAAGCTATTCCACTCTTTCTAGGTCTGTCTCCATAACCTTTGTTTAAATATTAATTTATTGTTTTATAGTTTACCCAATCAAGTAGGCAATATATTCAAACCACAAACCACATGAGCATAGGCCTGTAGTTATAAATTCTCAGGAATATGTCTGTCTGAATCCAGAACTCATGTTGAAACAGACAAATTCATTTGTTACTTCCCTGTGCAGAGTATAATTTTTTATTCACAATTTCACTGATGGTATGGGGTTCTAAAAGTTCAAGTTTCCTATAAAGATCTCCAACCCTGGAATTAGTGTTGCTTCATATGATGCAGATAAACTCTTGTCCCTGTGAGGCCATTAATACCAAATCCTTTTGGTTCTTGATACCAGCAGCTCCTACTAAAACAATAAGAAAGATAGCTTACCATGTTAATTCTACAGTATTTTCTTAGTTTACTTTTAGGTCAAACTATTTACTTAATTTGCCATTTTGATACCTAATAGGACCTTTGAGCATTATATACCTAAAATATTATAGAGCTCCTGAAATTCTCTATCAACTCATTCTTTTCCCTAGGCTTCTACATCTCAGAGCAATAACATCATTATTCATCCATTTCCTTGAGACTTTTCAATTATTTTTTAAAATACATCTTAAATATGTTCACTTATCTCTCTCCATTGCCATCTTTCTAATATCAGCCTCTGGCACCTCTTATGTGGATTTTTGCAATGTCTCCAACTAGGCTCTTTATCTCAATTTCCCTAACACATCCTCCACAAGCAGCCCAAATAAACGTTTTAAATGGAGACCCTATTATGTCACTTCACTACTTAAAAAAGTTAAATGATGCTACATTGTTCTTAGGATAATATTCAAACTCGTATCATGGGTCCGGCATGGTCAGAATCACACATACTTCTCATATCAGTCTGTCTCACTCTCTCCATCCCTCAGGACATGCTGGTTGGCACACTGGTCTTCAAACTTTTCCTTTCACCCACAACTTTGGAAAGATGCATTTTTTTTGGTGTTGGAGAATGGAGGTAGCCTATGTCAAAGCCTTGACCATACAGGCAGTGATGACAACATCATCCAACATGGTAAATAGGGACATGTGACCCTGGACAACAGAATTAGGATAAGTCTGGGTCAGTCAGTTCTGGTTTTTGAAAGTTGAAGAGATATATAAGTTTGCACTTATAGTTACTGCTATTGGTTTAACCAGTGAAAATCTTTCAGAGTATTAACACTCAACAGTTAACATTTCCAGACTGAAAGAATGCTGGAACAGGTGAGCTTACCATCCTTGCCATTCATAAAGTGATGAATTTCTTCTTTGTAATGTTCAACTACAGTAGAGACCAGCAAATCTTTTCTCAAAATCTCAATGTAATATTTTGTTGTAATATGTAAATATTTAATCTCTTCAGGGTAGGTAGTCTTTGTTTCAGTGACTCAACTCTTGTGTTTATTGCAAAAATAATAACCACAAATGTATGTAAATAAATAGGCTTTGCTATGTACAAATGGACACAAAAGTTCAAATTTACAAAGTATTCCCTGTGTCATGAAGTATTTGATATTTTTCTAACTGTTTAAAAAGGTAAAAACCATTCTTAGCTTGTGGACTATACCACACATGTCCTGGGCCATATTTGGTTTTCCTGGAACATAGTTTGCCAACTCCTAAGTTAGAGCTTCATTTGGACTATGCAAGAGACTGCTCAG
Organism: Galagoides demidoff; assembly: GCA_963574575.1. Taxonomy (NCBI): domain Eukaryota; kingdom Metazoa; phylum Chordata; class Mammalia; order Primates; family Galagidae; genus Galagoides; species Galagoides demidoff. Next base: position 24,274 of record CAUYQV010141858.1, read on the forward strand.
GGCAGGCTTCAGAACAGGATTGCTTTTCTCCTAGGACTTTGAAACTCTAGCACATTCCAGGAAAATGGTGATGTTGGCGATTTGTGGTTTTAGTGCATCCGGGGAATGTCAGGATGAAGCCCCAATCCTTAATTCAGGATATAAAGCTGTCACATTGGGCCAGCTCAAGAATAGACAGTCCTCAAGTTACAAACATCTGACTTACATACTACTCACACTTACTTATGAAGGCTCTTACAGGCAATAGGAAAATGTACCTGGTCCAACATATAGACAAATTCAACTGAAGAACAAGCCTCATTTATAACCCAGGGACTTCCTATAAACTTTCCTCAGTTGTCCTCTTAGCCCCCTCCTCTTTCCTACTGCAGAAGTTATAAGTTAGCCAGAGAATAAGAGTGCTGCCTTCAGTCTGCCATCAATTAAGTTCTCAATTAAACTGCTATTGAGTCAATTCTCAATTTAGTTGAGAATGGGCTAGAACAGACTCCCCTGAGCAGAGCTTGCAACAAGACTGTAGGAGAGGGACCCAGGGACCTTCTTTAGCCTGCCTCCTAGGACTAGGATTACAAAATACTGACAGAATTTTATAATGGAAAGACCATAAAATTTGACAATGTACAGACTTGAGTTGAAACTACCAGAAGTACCTCTCAGTGTAGGCCCAGGGTAAATCAAGTTGACTCTCTGAAATCCCATTTCCTCATGTCCAGGGGTAAGAGCAGTGATGACCACCCAGGCTCCAAGGATAGCAGGCATGGTGGGAGCCTGGTGATGGCACCCACTCAGCCCTGCAATGGGTGTGTTTATTAGATGCCTCACCCTGCACCAAACACTGGTCTTGAAAACAAGTTACACCAAGTCTTTGTGTTCATGGAGTTTATAGTGTAGCAGAGAAGATATAAAATTAAGTAAATGTGAACAATAAAATGAGAAGGATGCCATGATAGGAGAAAAATAGGCAGTTCTGAGAACATGTGCCAGAGAGACCAACTGCCCTAGGGAGTCAGAGGAGGACTCCCTAAGGAGATTAGACCTAAGCTGAAGCCTTGAAGATGAAGTGTAATAAGGAGATAATTTCATCATGGTCCAAGGAACTGAGGGACATATGCAAGGACCTTTGAACACTCAGCAAATATCATAGCCTACAAGGTGCCCTCAGAAGACACAGACTCAGCTTTTACTTTTTAAGAAAGGAAGAAAGGGGGCAGCACCTGTGGCTCAAAGGAGTAGGGTGCTGGCCCCATATACTAGAGGTGGCAGGTTCTAAGGCTAACAAGTTATGGGTTCCTGGGAGACTATCTTTTCTTTCTTCTAAAGCAGAGCAGAATTAAACTGTGGTGGGGAAAAGCTTTGCTTTCCTGTAATAGGGAGAGGGTTAACATTTATCTTGACAAGGGTTCATTTCTTCTAAGCTTCTAAAAAGTTTGCAGTTCAGGAATATTGATTTCTCTAAAGTAGAATATTGGCCTTTAGTAAGCAATAAAGGAAAAGCATAAACAATCTTTTCTGTGCCAAATAATTTTGTTTTATTATCTAAGCACCCCCTGTCTTTGCGAAGGCTCTGGGCTGTGCCATTCATCAGTGGCTCCAAGAACAGCAAGAACAGTGAAGTGTAAAGGAAAAGTCAGCAAAGTCCCTTCTGAGAAGGAATCAGATTATTCTTATTTTCATTTTATGATTTATACTATTAACAATAATTTTAGTTTTCCTGGCTACCTAAATTAGAAATATCCATAATAGAGTGTATTCAGAAATAATTCATGTTAATATGCTTTGAACAATTCTTATTCTTTACTCTCTTTTCACCACTTACCTGTCTCAAGAGAGAAGCATGTGTGTATGCTTTAGTCATGCAGTCAGGGTTTCTTTCTTCATCTCAATGTATCCAAGAAGCTTTTGAACACTTCTAATCATAGTCACATTCATACTAATTCTTTAACCATAGTTCACACTTGTTCTACATAACCTAGACAGTCACCAATACTGATTTCTAAATCTTAAGAAGTATTCATCCTGAACAATGATGAGATTGCTTGAATGCCCCTTTATAGAATCATTTTTAGAAAGAATGCTAATTACTTCTAAAATCAGGTACATTCTAATGTTATCTCAAATTTCTTACACTAATGTCCTATTAGAGCAGTTCTCATTGCTCAAATTGTGAAAATCAGAAGTTGAGGAAAGATTTAAAAATGCACCGAGAAGAAATAAATTAGAGAGGAATAGACTTATGGCTATTTCTGTTTTACAAATACCAAGAATTTTATACACCCACTTTTTTGTATTCCATCTTTTCCTACTACACAAAAGAAACCCCATAGCAAAGTGACCTGAATTGGCATCATTAATCAGTCTAGGGTTCAAACATCTAGCTTAATTATGAAGGGATAATTTTAAGGTTATTTGCAGTGACAAGGAAAGAGAATCAAGTAAGAAATGAGCAACAGTAGTTCTGAGCACAAGTCCGGCCTCTAGCATGTGTGTTAACTTGTGCTAGCCACTATTTATCTTTAGATCTCAGCTTTCTTTAATTTCATTAGGATCATAGCAATTTTGACTTAATTCCCTAAGTGGAGTGGAATTACTCATCCCAGAGCACCCCAACTATGTGTTTCTGTTTTTCTGCAGTTAATACTTAGTGAGTACTTTTTTGTAAAAAAAAGATTATACTTGCAACTGTGAGTAGTCACCCTCAGCTGCAGTTTCTCCAGGTTTTAGTTCTTCACAGTCAGCATGGTCCCAAAATAGGTGAGTACAATACAATAAGACATTTTGAGAGAAAGGTCAGATTCCCATAATTTTTATCACAGTGTATTGCTATAACTGTACTATTTTATTATCAGTTCTTATTGCTAGTTGCTTATTGTGCCTAATTTATTAAACTTTATCATAGATATGTATGTATAGTAAAAAGCATAATATACATACGGTTTGGTACTATTTGTAGTTTCAAGCATCCACTGAGGGTCTTGGAATGTATCTCTAGCAGATAAGAGGGTGCTGCCGTATACTAGTTCATTTGCTTTTCACTCAAATATATTGATAAGAAGTTTGGTGGCAGCAAAAGCTGTAATTACTGAATGAAATTAATATTTACAGGCCCAGCATGGAGGCTTACACCTGTAATCCCAGTGCTTTGTGAGGCTGAGGTGGGAGGATCATTTGGTGAGAAATTCAGAGTGACAGTGAACTATGATTGTGCCATTGCATTCTAACCTGGATGATACAGCAAGATCCTCTCTCATAAAAGTAGAAAAATAGAAAGAAAAAGGTAAATTAATATTTGTGAATTTATGCTGATACCAGTGGTTATAGTTGATCAAGAACTAAGAATATCTGGAGTGAAGATTAGAAATAAAACAAATATTTGAAAGTTAAAAGTTAGATATTACCTTCATATCATAAACTCAAATATATGATAAAGAGATTAAAATAGTAAGGACAAAAAATTAAATTAGAGAAGTAGAAAGAATAAAACAAATATATTTTTAATGTCATAAATAAGAAATTTTAAAGATGAGAAAATTAGCAAATAAAAAGAAAAATTTAACAATATAAATATTAAAAATTTCTGAACTTTTAGTTGAAAATTTAAAACAAATATTCAGAAGAAAATATTTGTAAAACATAACAAAGGACCAATCACAAAAATTTTATATAAATCAATAAACATACTAAAGATGCAAAAGAACCTGGATAATGAGCTAGAGGAAATTCAGGTAAATTATAAATATCTGGAAAAATGTTCATTTATACCAGTAACATTTTAAAATGTAAATTTAGGAATATAATTTATTGATGTGAAAGGTTATGAAGTTAGAGGCAAGTGAGTTTCTTCCAGAATTTTCATAACTAAAAACCTCAACATGATCTCAAAATATCTTACTAATTTATCAAATATATCTCCTGCTTATTTCATAATAAATATCATGGCATTCATAATCCATTTTATATGAAAAACTTTTTACTCTTGCCCTTCCTGTACCATGTACAAATTCTCTTATATTTTGCAAGGTACTTCACAAGTCAGGAGGAGGCTTTTTACATGAAGCATTCATCCTAATCCAATATAACAGATACTGTAATATTCATTCACAGATTAAGAATTAGCCTCTCATGGAGCTAATTTATTTGCTCAATTAGTAAATAAACAAGAGTTAAATTCAAGTGAAATTTCTCTTGTGTAATGCTACCTCCCACTGATTGTTATAACTTTTTGCTATTCCATGTTTTCTCTGTTCTCATATGATGCCAGATTATAATGGTACTTATTTATCTTTAAGGAACAGAAGATAAAAGTAATAGATATTAGGATCTGAAATCCTTATCATTTGAGAAAGAACAATCTAAAATTCTGAGTGAATTAATTTTCAGTCTCTTAGATTAGAATTTAAACACCATTGACTAAGTTTTGTTATTTTTCTTTCACTAATTAAAATTTTTCTATCAATGTTTAACTCTTAAAAAATGAGTAAATTAAGTTTGAAAATAAAAATTCAGCAGTTTTCAAATAGAAAAATCACTCATATTTATGCTAGGAGTGATACAGGCAAGTAATTCCAAATTGAATTATTCCCAGAGAATGACAAAAGTTTTGTCAAAATTAATTCATTGAGGGATCTGGGAAGATGGCCGACTGGTAGCAACCCTCAGCAGAGGCTCCTGACCAGAGGGAGAAAAACTGGACAGAATCAGACTATATGAAGCCAAAGGTGGGGAGCTGAGCCAAGAAAGAAGTTTGGCAAGCTGTGACTCCAAGGAAGAGCATTCAAGAAAACAAATTACAGGTACAAAGCCTATTGAATAGAGGATGAGAGACTTTTGGGGAAGCCCACTGTGGGCTCTCTGTGAGTAAGCAGGTAAAAAAAGACCTCTCATGGGCGAGCGGTGCCTATGGCTCAAAGGAGTAGGGTGCCAGCCCATGTGCCAGAGGTGGCAGGTTCAAACCCAGCCCTGGCCAAAAACTGCAAAAAGAAAAAAAAGAAGACAAAAAAAGACCTTTCATTTTACCTCACTGGATTGAGCCACTAAACACTGGGTGTCTTTCTCCAGGAAGGTCCCACTTAGGAATCTAGAAACCACCCCACCGGGCATAAAATTGAACAGATATTCCCCCACAATTCCAAACTCCCAGTCCACTCTTCCCACTTCTCATGGTGGTCTGAAGTTCTGCCCCCTGAAGAGTGCACAGTGTTTGGTCTTTTCCTGAGCGATCTGGTCATAAGGTGGACTGCCAACCATTAGGGTGGAATCTGACTAGTGGGGAAGAAAGAGGGTGTGGGAAGAAAGGGACACTTGGTAGGAGGAGGAGCAGTTATGACTTTGCCGGGCCAGTGGTGGTGTTGACTCTTGGTTTGGGCTGAGTCTGGCTGGAGGGAGTACAGAACCTTGGCTCTGTTGGTGCTCACAGTGAGAGAGTGGTTGCCCCATGTGGACTGAGTTTGGCAGCAGGGCTGGTCCCCAGCTCCAGCTGGGTTGGTGAGCAGGTGTGGACCAAGACCTGAGGGCAAGGGCGTGGTCCCATGACTCCAACAGAACCCTCCTGCAGAGGCTTGCTGGGTGTATACCAGGACCCAAGGGCAAGGTTGTGTTTCCCTTGGTAGCAGAACTCCAACAAAGCTGAGTTCAGAACCCTGGCTCTGACGGCACTAACAGCAGGAGAGTGGTTGCCTCATGTGGACTGAGTTTGGCGGCAGGGCTGGTCCTCAGCCCCAGCTGTGTTGGTAAGCAGAGGCTTGCCAGGTGTGGAATGAGACCTGCCAGTGGGGCATAGTCCCCTGACTTCAACTGGTCTAGCAGCAAAGGCTTGCTGGGTGTGGACTGTGTTGGTGGGCAAGGCATGGTCCCTGGCTCCAACTGGGCCTGTGAACAGAGAAGTGGACAACAATGCAGACTGAGTCTGGCAGGCAGGGGTGTGGTCCCCTGGCTCCAACAGGTCTCAGAAGCAGAGGCTTGCTGGGTATGGACAGAGACTGGAGGTTGGGAGCATGTTCCCTGGCTCCAACTGGGCCTGAGAGCAGAGAAGCTGTCTATAGTATGGACTGAGTCTGGCAGGCAGGGGCATGGATCCTTGCTTCCAAATGTACTTTGGAGACCCTTGTATCCCTCTCTGTTGAGTAGGGTTTTCACTGCCTGAGATAATTTAATTGGAATTGATGTCTGGGGCTGTCCACCTGGGGACACTCTGAGGTTGACCTTCAAAGTTCTGTAGCAGAAAAGAACTGAAGGGTGTGGGCTGGGCACCACAGCTGTCTGTATCTCTTCATAGCTGAGATTTGAACCTAATATGGTGGCATCTTATGATAGGATAGAGGTTGGCTGGTATTAAAACAGAGCTAGCTTAAACTATCTCACCAAGTAGGTCCTCAGAGTCTCTGGCCAAACCTCTGAAAGGGGCCTTTGTAAGGTTGTAGGATAAACCACAATTACAAAACCTAGTGCTCTGGTAAGGGTCCGATTATCTCTACAACCTGGGAATCCCAAATAAATCTCACCATACCAGTTCTAATAACCAAACAGTGGAAAATAAACATGCTATGGAACCAACAGAAGAACTCTGACAACATGGATAACCAGAGTAGATCAACTCCCCCAAGGAATGACAGAGGAGATACAACTTAAAATGCCATCCATAAACAAGTGGCTGAAATGTCAGAAATTGAATTTAGAATATGGAAGGCAACTAAGATGAATAGAATGGAAGAAAAGTTAGAAATTGAAATCCAAAGAGTAATTCTAAAGTTATCTCAAGAAATTCATGAATTCAAAGACCAAATCACCAAAGATAGGGACATAATGACAAAAGAAATAGCAGAGCTCAAGGAAATGAAAAAGTTGGTTCAGGAGCTCTGAAATACAGTTGAATCCCTCAGTAATAGAGTTGACCAGTCAAAAGAAAGGATTTCTTTCTTTTTTTTTTTTTTTGAGATGGAGCCTCAAGCTATCCCCTTGGGTAGAGTGCTATGGCATCACAGCTCATAGCAACCTCCAACTCCTGGGCTCAAGCGAGTCTCCTGCCTCCGCCTCCCAAGTAGCTGATACCACAGGTGCCCGCCACAACGCCTGGCCATTTTTTGGTTGCAGCCATCATTGTTGTTTGGAGGGCCCGGGCTGGGGATTCGAACCCACCATCTTAGGTGTACGTGGCTGGCGCCTTAGCTGATTGAGCCACAGGCACCACCCACCCTCACTTTTAATTTTAAATTAATAGATGCTGACTCCTTTTCTTCTGCCTCACTCTGCCTCTGCTTTTCCCAAGCCATTAAAAACCCATCACCCTAGTTCATTCCACCAGAACAAGTAAATCCTAAGGTTTGGAATACTAAAACCCCCTCAATTGCCTCCTATTCTTCAGTTCTTTTTTTTTTTTTTTTTTTGAAACAGAGCCTCAAGCTATCCCCCTGGGTAGAGTGCTATGGCTTCACAGCTCACAGCAACC
>CAUYQV010141860.1:0-11890 GCA_963574575.1 Galagoides demidoff
TGTGGTCCCAGCTACTTGGGAGGCGGAGGCAGGAGACTCGCTTGAGCCCAGGAGTTGGAGGTTGCTATGAGCTGTGATGCCATGGCACTCTACCCAGGGGGATAGCTTGAGGCTCCGTCTCAAAAAAAAAAAAAAAGATCATTGACATGTTACCTGTTTGTCCCATTCTGCACATAAGATGCATTTGAAATGTAAGCTTTTTATGCATGATAAATGTATACAATTCATTTTTTTTTTTAAATCATAACATGAACATAAACCTTTTTCAAATCCTTTGTTCTTGCCAGGAAAGATGAAGGATTAAATTAAATGGATAAGCCAGTTGATTACCCCCACCCAGAGAAGTGCTAGAAGTTTCAGCATTACTCAGCTGCCTGCAAGTTGCCCTTCACCTTCCGTCCAACTGCCCTTCTTTATCCCTCATTTGCTTTGATCTTCTCTGGGCTGTTTCTGAGCTAATGCACATTTTCCAGTGTAGGAAAATGTGAGCATGAGTCAAGAAATTTACCTAAGGAAGATGGGTCAACCCTAACTAAAAGCTTGATAGAAAATTAAGGTCTAAACATCAGAGGCAATCATCTATCACTTGTATATCACCCTGCTCTCTGTCCAGTAATCATACATAGAACATCATTAAATTCATCTCATCCAGTAATCATACATAGAACATCATTAAATTCATCTCATAGCAAAATGCAGGAGAGAATACTGTCAGATTGAAGGCTCTCTTCATTTGCCACTGACTGCTATGTGACCTGTGCAAGTCTAGAGTCAAGAATCTCTAAGATTAATAAAAATTGCTGAAAATGCTTCTGGATGCTTATTTAATCCCCATCCTTATCTATCAACTTTACAGTTAAAATTCAGAGAGGAACTATTTACTCATTCTTAGAAACATATTAATTTGACAAACTTTATCCAGTGCCAGGCCATGAAGTAAGACGATTTTCCTATTACTTGACTTTCCAACAAGTAATTGAAAGACAAATTGAATTTGTCTCTGTTTTTGTCTAATTTGATATAATCCCAAGAATACGTTTAATCCTATTTGCAGATGGACTCGGATGACTTTGCTCTGTTAAAGTGACTAACACAAATGCAAAGTCATTAAAGCATGTCATTAATTTGATTACATACATAAAAACAAAGAAAGTTACACATTAGCGATTTTCTAAAATTTTCCCTCAACTTCCCAAAAGTATACTGCATATGAGCAGCAATATATTTTGCACATGGTAGCCAGAAATTTGGGTGCACCACATCCACTCCATCCGGCTGCTCCTGGGACATTGGGACACGGCAAGAGAGGGTAATAACCATATAAATTTTGCCTGTAAGGGTGTCCCTTTACGGTATGGGGGAAAGTGCAACCAACAGAAAATAAGGAAGCTGGTATTCGCAAATACTGTGTTATCTGTAATGCAAAGGGCTTCATTAAACAATCCTTAAAGATTAAGTTCTAGAATTTGGTGATATTTTGGATTTTCCACAACTTTTTATTCTCTTCTTTATTGCTCAAGCTGTCAACATTTATGGAGTAAAGCTCTAGAATTGTTTCCCCAGGAGTTACTATTTGAAAGACCTCATAGAGTTTTGTTGCAGTTCAGTGAGTAAAAAGAATTATTCCTATCTCTCTTATATTGCAGATCCTGTCAGAAAGCCGGTGGTGCAGATTCATCCTTCCTCGGGGGCTGTAGAATATGTGGGGAATATGACCCTGACATGCCAGGTGGAAGGGGGCACTCGGCTAATTTACCAGTGGCTAAAAAACGGCAGGCCTGTCCACACCAGCCCCACCTACTCCTTTTCTCCCCAGAACAACACCCTTCATATTGCTCCAGTGACCAAGGAAGACATTGGGAATTACAGCTGTCTGGTGAAGAACCCTGTCAGTGAGATGGAAAGTGACATCATTACGCCCATCATATATTGTAAGTTTTTTTTTTCCAAGAAATATTCATGAGGTGCCTTTTGGTTTGCTTTTCTGAGAAGTTTTTACAGGGTAGTCACAGAGAATACAAGCACCAGATGTCATTTGGATTTTACCATTATTATAGACTAGGACTAATTCTAATCACACCTGTCTCATCATGAAATAGATCTACTGGCACTATTTCTTGTAGATCAAATTGAGATACTGGCCAGGGACCATTCAGTTTGCATTTCGTGATTCAGTCCATCGTGTGACCCCATTTCCAACGGAACAGAGAAATCTCAATTTCAGGAACCCAGAACCATGCAGAGAATGCAAAGAGAAAACTGAAAGAATACCTTGAAAAGAATGTTTTACTTTTTCAAACACTACCATTCCTTCATTTAACATACTTCACTTTTCTACAGTAAAGTATTTTCTTTATGTTGATTCTTTCTCGTAGCTCTATCTCTCTATCTACCTACCTATCATTAAACTCTAGGCATATTGAAACTAAGAATTCCTGGGGGAAACCGCATAAACAATTACAGGTACACACAAATAAATACGGGCACATACCTCTGTTTTGCTGTATAGTTCATTTTATTTTTTTTCAAGGCAAGTATGAAATAAGGTTTATTAAGGAAGGGAAAGAGAGGTTTACAGAGTAAGAAAGTTTACAAAATGTAATACATTTATCACAGACAGCACAGACCCCTGCTGCCAGGGAAAGTAGGCAAAGGCACCAGGGTTATAGCCAGCAATTCTCTGTCCCACTGCCCAGGTCAGGCCGGCCTTGTGGTTCCTGCATAGCTCGTTTTAATCTTGCAAAGTGAAAATAAGATCTTTCTTTCAAATGTGCAAGTCTAAACACCAATCTCATTATCATCATAGAAAATGCTGTGCTATGCAGTATAGAAAATGTAACATGAGAAAGAGAAATATAATCACACCTGCGAATGTTAAATATTATGCGTTAGACTCCTAAACCTTCTTCCCTATCCTGTGTTATTTGAAAGAATTAAAGTACCCCAATTTGAATAATTACCAAAGAAGAACATTTAAAATATATACAAATATGGGTTCCACCTACACATAGTAAAGATGAATTCTCTACATGACTTAAGAAAGATTTTGACTCAATTGGTAATTGTGAATTTAGTATTATTAATTTTTGTCTTATTTTTATGGTCAAATGTAGAAACATGGTCAGCATTTCATCCTATTGCTATTGATTCATTTACTTATTCATTCATTCACTCATGGGTGGATTGGATTTAAAAATAAAATATTAGGATCTTATTTGTGCTGAGCAATTATTACCTATCATATAACATAGAGAAACACAACCCAGAATCATTAATAATTTTTCTGGGTAGCTATAATTCTTTGAGCCCTGTTTCAGTATTTGTTTTCATTTTGTTTTCTTGGTTTCAGGTAATGAAAATTAGAAAACATGTATATTTTAGTCTGAAGGTTTGTCACTTCTACCTGTTGATGTGGTATCAATATGTTTGCAGTCTTGATCATTCCACCCAAACTGGGAATATGCCCCTTAGTTGATGTTATCCCTGCTCCTCTTTCTTCATCTGGTCACCCTCTTCTTCCTTTATGACATCACTTCATACCTGCCCCTTGCTGCCTCGCCTCCTCAGTGTCAGTGTCACTGAGAGGTCACTGTGTTTCTGCAGTGTTCCACACATGGCTCTTCCCCGGTCCCCACGACATTATATTTTCCCTGACTCACCTTCAGTTGTAAGCATCCCAACCCCAAACAGTAGTTTGGCATTGCTCATCTTTGTATCCACTGGGTACACAGAGTAAGAACTCAAAGTTTCTTGGCTCAGCGCCTGTGGCTCAAGTGGCTAAGGTGCCAGCCACATACACCTAAGGTGGCGGGTTCGAATCCAGCCCGGGCCCGCCAAACAACAATGACGGCTGCAACCAAAAAATAGCCAGGCATTGTGGGGGACATCTGTGGTCCCAGCCACTTGGGAGGCGGAGACAGGAGACTCTCTTGAGTCCAGGCATTGAAGGTTACTGTGAGCTGTGATGCCATAGCACTCTACCCAGGGGGACAGCTTGAGGCTCTGTCTCAAAAAAAGAAAGTTTCTTGAACTTGACTAAAGTGGAGCAGATGATCTTTCTTCATATCCATTTCAAATTCCATCAAGGATGATGCTGTACAAAGGTTAGATTACATTATAAGATGACAGCTTCTTCATTATGGTGCTTTGGTCCTTTCATTTCTGACCTTTAGCAAAATTCCTCAGTAATGTAGTAAATGTGATATTTCAGTATTCCTCCATAGAAGTCCACATCATAATTTAGAATTCCAGTATGAGTTACCTATTCTGTTTTCTAAAGGCAGTTTCCATGAAGGTTTCCTTCATAAAAGCAGAACATATTTTTTATTTTGACAGAAAAAGGTATAACCAAATCTATCAAGATTGACCACATATTTATGAGGTTACGATGTCATAATCTAGTATGAGCCCTGGTGGAATACAATGTCAGGCCAATAATTCAGACAAATACCTCCTTGCAGTTCACAAAATGTATATGCCTTCGAGCTCCAGTTGTAAATAATAACCCAGTAACCACTGCATTTTGTGTGCGACATATGGCAGTGCTGCAGGGGAGAGCTCTAAGTGATAAAAATTAAAGAAAATGAAAGGTCATTCACAGCAAATACTTACCATCTGCTCCCATGCAGGATGGCAAACAGAACCAGGATGGAAATTTAGGTATTGTTCCCACCCAGCCATAAATTGTTAAAGAGAACAGATGATAGGTGATTTTACAAGTCATTTAGTAAACAGCCATTCCTTGGGCAAAAGGTTCACTTCTATTGGGAGCTCTCTGCCAAAGGCAAGAGAGTGAACCACAATCCAAAGTCAAAATGAAATTATCCTTCCGCTTTCATCTTCAGTAGCAGAGGCCACTCTAGTTGAATCACTCCAAATTTCTACAATTAGATTGCCTGTTCACTGGAACAATGTACTAGGCTGCATCTTAAAGTAGAGGGATGGGCAGCCTGAAATGCTAATGATAAAAGGAGTAACAGCATAGTGGAGTCAGAAGAAAATGGATTGTAAGCAGTGTGTAGAATGGGCGTTATAGTAAGCTAAGTATGTGTGTGTGAGAGAGAGAGAGAAAGACAGAGAGAGAGAGGCATAGAAGGAAGATCATACACTGAAATCTGGATATTGGTTATCTGACCAGTAAAATTGCAAATAACTTTTCATCCTTGTGTTTCTCTGAATTTTTGGATTTTCTGCAATTAACATGTTTTTTGTACATAATCTGATAAAATCTGTTACCTTTAAAGAAGTCATATCAGAAGCAAGGAATTTCAAGGCTTCAAAGTATTAGGCGCTGGAAGAGATGCTTGTAGGAGGTGGAGGGAATATAGTTCGAAGGAGTTGAGGCTGACTCTGGATGAGCCAAATATAGCATAAAATTAAGACGGAAAGATTATGCCTATAATGAAACTCAATACATGAGGAAGTAGTGAAAGCCAAATACAGGCAGTCCTGGGGTAACAAATGAGATAAGTTCTGTAGGTTTGTTCTTAAGTTGAATTTGTACGTAAGCTGTAATTTACCTATTAACGTGTTAACCTCTGTAAGTGCAAGTACACAACTTGTATGTTTGTAACTTGGGGACTCACAGTAAACATGATTGAGGAAGGAAGATAAGATAGATTCTTTTCTTTAAAAGTGTTTTTTTTTTCTTTATTTTAAACCAGAATGTTATTATTAAATTAGGTCACAGGGCAGGTAAGGTGGTTCATACCTATAATCCCAGAACTTTGGGGAGTAGGGCGATTGCATGAGGCCAGGAGTCTGAGATCAGCCTAGGCAACATAGGGAAACACTGTCCCTACCAAAAAAAAAAAAATTAGTTAAGCAATTTAACTAATTACTGAAGTAGAAAGATTGCTTGAGCCCAGGAGTTTGAGGCTGCTGTGAGTTACCATGATGCCACTGCATTGCAGCCTGAATAGTAGAATGAGACCCTGCCTCTAAAAAAATAAATACATAAACATTTAAAATTATAAAAATAAATTAGGTCATTAACCTTATTCAACAGTGTTGACTCTAAATGACTGTGGGTTTCCTCTGCAATTTAAACCCATCCACTAAAATTGAAGTTGAAGAACTAGTAATTTGGAGACTACTCCATTATGTTGCCAAGTCCTAAGGCAGTTACAGCATGCTTTGAAAAGAGTAATACTCATTTGTATTTGCGTTAAATGCTTAGACAGTTCTTTTGTATAGCCACATTCGATAAACCTGAAAAACAGTGGGAAGATGAAAACGGAAATTGAGTGGCTGCAGGGCTATGACCACACGTCTCTTCTGCAGCAAGTTGGCCTTGCTCTCTTCCTGCTCTTCCAAACTCTGGTCAGTGCCTCCTCTTGGTTTCCCTCTGTGTGGAGCACAGCCAGTGCCCTCTAGTTGGCGGTCTTTGCTCCCCTAGTGTTCTATCAATGATGACTGACTACTTGAAGGGCCACAGGATGACTTGACGTCTCAGATTCCTTCACAATGGCTACAGCGGGATCATGCTCAAAGAACACCTCAATATTGATTTTGATGAAGTAAAAAACAAATTTTTGCTCCCATTTCACTGCTTACTACTTAGCAACATTCAGAAAAAGTGGGTTCCATTTTATAGGACTATTCTCAAGTCCTTACCACAGGGATTTCACCTGAGACTATCACAACCTGAAATGAGAAAACAGAGTGTTCGTTGTCACAGGACAGGAACATACTTTTCTGCTCATTTTAATCTGCTACTTTTATTTCCTGATTACTTCACCTTTGAAACTACTAAGGTCTGTGTTTGCTTTCTGAAAGCAGGGTTTCTTCATATAGACATGTTAATATTAACCTGTGGGATTCCTTCACTTTTCTCCCTGTGTTTAGAAGGAAAATACATATGTAAGTGTATACAATCTTTTGTTTTGCATCTTCAACTTCTGTTATATCTTTGAAAATGTATTTCTCTGGGTGTATACTGGTTAGAACATGCTGACATAATAGAGAACCATTTGGGGATTGTGCAAACTTTAGATTGGCTAGCCAATATGGCTTTAGTATAGCACGAATCATGGTGTTTCAAATATGTTAGAAAGAACCCTGGAAATTAGTAACCTAATCTATCTTTTTCTCTTAAAAGATGGCAAAAGTAGCTCGGCGCCTGTGGCTCAAGCAGCTAAGGCGCCAGCGATGCACGTACACCCAAGGTGGCGGGTTCAAATCCAGCCCAGGCCCGCCAAACAATAATGATGGCTGCAACCAAAAAAAAAAAAAAAAAATGGCCGGGCATTGTGGCGAGTGCCTATGGTCCAGCTACTTGGGAGGCAGAGGCAGGAGACTCACTTGAGCCCAGGAGTTGGAGATTGCTGTGAGCTGTGATGCCACAGCACTCTACCCAGGGGGACAGCTTGAGGCTCTGTCTCAAAAAAAAAAAAAAGATGGCGAAAGTGAGAAGCTACAAGTCCAAATGATTTCTAAAGAATCTTTAACTAATGATTGACAAAACTAGTTACCCTAATGTCCAGTGTCTACATTAATGTCCAATCTCTACATTCTACATGTTGAGAGATGAATAATTGGTAATTTCTAAAAACTCAGACCTTTGAAATTAGGTCTCAGGTTATTGCTAAGCAAATTGTCTAAAGCCTTATCCAGTTTATGAATTCCTTGAGGATATGAGTTATGTCTATACTTTCTATCTCCCTTATACTAAATGTATTATCTTACACTTAGTAGTGCTCAAACAAATATTTGATTGTTCACTTAATAAAGTAATTATAGAATTAATCTATAATTAGATAATAATTTATTATAGAGCTAATAATAGGATTAGATAACAATAAACTATTCTGGTACCGATAGTTAGGCCACTTACACTTTATTTCTTTTTACAGAAATAATATGAATGTTTAAATGCATATATTTTAGAATACCGGTTCTGCTATTTAATAGCTATGTGACCAAAGGCAAATAGATTTTTTTAAATTTTTTAAAATATCTCTTACATCATCATATAAATTAGAATAATAACATCTACCTCATAGTGATTGCTTTAAATCTTAAATATGGCTGTATGTATAAGCACTTAAAGTGCCTGCATATAGCAAATATCCAATAAACATTGGTAATGGGGATCACATGAAAAATGAGCATGAACATATCTAAAACTTGCAGTTTTTTAGAATGGAAGCCACGACATAGGCCAGATGAGAAAACCTACTTAGCCAGGAATATTTTTTAATCTCCCTCTTTATCTCTGGAGAAACGAATGGGAAATGTGGCCCCTTCTGCTGGCAGGCTATGCCATGGAAATGGTTAAATGCTTTGAGAGTGCTGCAGTGTGAGAAAAAAGTCACCAAGGAATATCCATGATGAAATAGCTTATTAATGATCAATGAATATCTGTTAATGAAGATATATTTTTTTTTCTAAATGAAAGCCTAAGCTTAGCTTGGAAAGGAAAGAATTTTTTTAAAAGATTTTATCAGGCTCGGTGCCTGTGGCTCAATCGGCTAAGGCGCCAGCCACGTACACCTAAGGTGGCGGATTCGAATCCCCAGCCCAGGCCTGCCAAACAACAATGATGGCTGCAACCAAAAAATGGCCGGGCGTTGTGGAGGGCGCCTGTGGTCCCAGCTACTTGGGAGACGGAGGCAGGAGACTCGCTTGAGCCCAGGAGTTGGAGGTTGCTGTGAGCTGTGATGCCATGGCACTCTTCCCAGGGGGATAGCTTGAGGCTCCATCTCAAAAAAAAAAAAAGATTTTATCTGCAAAAATGTCATGAAACTACAGGACACTCTTGTATCTATTTACACAAATCTGTTTTCCCTCTGAAACTATGTCTTCTACAAATATTTACATGACCTACCCTAGCACTGAGAAGAAAAATAGATAATACTCAAACTGTGATCGTGAAAGAGAAAATAGTGGCCATAAGCCGTTGTAAAAATGCCTTCAAATACAAATGACTATTCCAGAAAGATTAAGTTTGCATATGTGGAAGCTAAGAAGGCTGATCTCATAGAAGTAGGCAGTAGAACGGTGGTTACCAGAGGCAGGGAGGGTAGAGGAGGAGGGATAGCTAAAAGTTGATTAGCAGACACAAAAATTCAATGAGAAAGGAGGAATCAGTTCTTGTATCCTATGCACTATAGGGGGACTTTAATTAACAGCAAATTATTGCATATTTTCAGATAGCTAAAAGAGAGGATTTTGAGTGTTTCCATCACAAAGACATGATAAGTGTTTGCGGTAATGGATGTGCTAATGACCTTCATTTGATTAATACATGAATACATTGAATACATGTATTGAAATAGCACGCTACATACCATATATATGCACAATTATTATGTGTCAATTAAAAATAACAACATAAAATAAAACAGAATTTAAAAGTAAGCCAGTCAAACAGAAAAAAAGGAAGACCGAGTTTATCTAATAAGGTTGCAGATTTATCAATACATGAGTCAGAAACTTAGCATCACAGTCATGATGACTGTTTTATGACATTACATACAAATTTTATGTAACACATTTCACTATTTCAAACCAGTTCAATCTCATCTGAAATAACTCCATTCTCATACATACAGAATAAAATATTTAGATCTTTGTCATTTAATGGGTATCTAAATGAGGACCTGTTTGCCCAAGGCTAACAGGAAGACTTTCAAGGAAACTAAAATGCTCCTAGGCTCTTACCCAACCTCAAAAACTATATTGTGGGCTCGGGGCCTGTGGCTCAAGCAGCTAAGGTGCCAGCCACATACACCTGAGTTGGCGGGTTCAAATCCAGCCCAGCCCTCCAAACAACAAGGAGGGCTGCAACCAAAAAATAGCCGGGCGTTGTGGCAGGTGCCTGTAGTCCCAGCTACTTGGGAGGCGGAGACAGGAGACTTGCTTGAGCCCAGGAGTTGGAGGTTGCTGTGAGCTGTGATACCATAGCACTCTGCCCAGGGTGACAGCTTGAGGCTCTGTCTCAAAAAAAAAAACAAAAAACTATATTGTGATTATTTATGTTACCTTCCATTTTTTTCTTTGTGTTGATGCAGATGGACCTTATGGACTTCAAGTGAATTCTGATAAAGGACTAAAAGTAGGGGAAGTGTTTACTGTTGACCTTGGAGAAGCCATCCTATTTGATTGTACTGCTGATTCTTATCCCCCCAACACCTATTCCTGGATCCAGAGGACTGACAATACAACGTATGTCATTAAGCATGGGCCTCGCTTGGAAGTTGCTTCTGAGAAAGTGGCCCAGAAGACAACTGACTATGTGTGCTGTGCTTACAACAACATAACTGGAAGGAGAGATGAAACTCGCTTCACAGTTATAATCACTTCTATAGGTAAGTGTGACCTATAAGGAAGAGGTTCCAATTTGGAACACAAATGCATGCTGGCCTCATTTTGACCCTATGTTACAACTATGTGGAAGAGAAAATTATTGTGGAATTATTCATATAAACTCTTTTTCCTAAGTCATAGGTTCTATGACTCAAAGAGAGAAAATCCATAATTAAAACCCAAAATGAAATTATGGCTATGAGGGGCTATGAAAAAAGGAATTCAATAAATTACTTCTAAATGATCATTCTTGATTTCCTGATTCTACAAATAGGAATATGTAATAAAATAGAAGCAGGCTGATAATTTAGGGGCTTTATAGATTTGTATCTTCTGTTGCATTGTGTCAGATGAATAAAAAACTCCATGAGTTGGAAACTGGGTTTTCAGACTCCCATTTGACCCCCCTTGTCCCCGTCCTTCATGATCTCCCCTTCCTCTTTCATTGTTTAAATGTCTCAAATCTGTGGAAGTTCTCAGCATAAGTTTCAGCACCTTGGAAATCATGAAATTGTTTTAAGTCTGTGAAACGTGGCATTCTTCAGAAATCATCTGATTCACAGAAAGGATATCAATTCACAAAAAGAATCACTGCCTAAAATACTGATGGCCACAAACGTCCCATCTTTCCAAGCCTTCTGTTCTCTCTCTACACTATGATTTCATTCTCCTACACAATTTCCTGTATAATGTCATTCATTCCCATGGCTTCATGTAACACTGGCACATGCCAAATGTATACTTTTAAAGCTCTAGAACTGTACACCCAGCTGCCTCTGGATGTCTCCACTTGGAAGCACCAGAGACAGCATACGGGTCTAATACATGGCAACTGAACAAGCTTCTTTCCACCCAGCCCCACCAAATTGCTATTTTGTCTATATTCTCTGTTAGAGTGAATGGCCCTATTAACTACCAACCTACGGCAAAAAGCTACATTTCACCCTACACTCTTTCCCCTTATTACTTACTCTGACCTACATTCAGTCTCCAAGTGCTGTCCATTCTCCTGCCTTTCTCAAATCCATCCTTTCTCTCCTTCTTTCTTCTTCTATTTCCTTTTTATATTTCTGTATTTCTTTTCTCCTCCTTTTTCATCTTCATTTATTCTCTATACCCCCTCTTCCTGCTCATTTTCCCTTTTCTTCTTCCTATGCTACCACTACTATCAAGTTTCTCCCCAACTCTCCTTTGCATACAGAAAAAGACAGGCAGATTTTACTTGGGGAAAACCTTCAGACAGGAAATAATGGTTAAGGTGCCTATTGATCCTATTTCATCTGTTTTAATTTTAATGTAAATAGCCACATGTGTCTAATAGCTACCATGTCAGATAGTGCAGCTCCATAATCTTTACCTGATCATATTTCATTTGCATAGTGGATAATAAATTTCCCAGGAGGGGAGGGGGGGAGGATGGGTGGAAGGAGGGTGATTGGTGGGACCACACCTATGGTCCATCTTACAAGGGTACATGTGAATCTTTCTAAATGTAGAATATAAATGTCTTAACACAATAACTAAGAAAATGCCATGAAGGCTATGTTAACCAGTTTGATGAAAATATTTCAAATTGTATATA
>CAUYQV010141862.1:0-17085 GCA_963574575.1 Galagoides demidoff
AAAAAATCTGGTTGTGGGTTGTGATCACTTATTTGCAAGGCCAGGGCTATCTTATTATAATAAGGGGAATAGTCAGGAATGGCGCTAGAGTGTATTTCCCAGACTCCTTTGCAGTAGCTGTGGCCGCATGACTCAAATCTCACACAGACGGTGGACAGAGGTGATGCATACCACTTCTAGTCCAGGATCTACAAAATCGCCAACCTTTTCCTCTATGGTCTGTCTACTCTGCCACTAGCTGAATGTCAAAAACAATGAGGCCCTGGGGATGGCAAGATCCCAAGAAACCAGGTCCTGAGTCATTCCATGAAGGAGGGCCACCTGCCAAGAACAAACACCCTACTTGGACTGATACATGATCCAGAAATAAACTTCTATTGTGTTCATACCATTGTACATGTTTTGGTCTATTTGTTACAGCAATGTAGCCTACCTAAGTGTCACAGCCAGGATTTGAACCTTTTGAGTCTGGAGCCCACACACTCTTAGCTATTGTACATCTGCCAGAAAGATCTTTTTATAATGCAAAACTGGTGGAAGGTGGATTCTCACGGCTGTAATCCCAACACTTTCAGAGGCCGAGGCAAGGGAATCACTTGAGGCCAGGAGTTCTAGGCCACCCTGGACAATAGAGAGACCTCATTTTGACAAAAAATCAAAATATTAGCCAAGCATGGTGGTGTGTACCTATAATCCTAGCTACTTGATATACGGAGTCAGAAGGATCATTTGAGTCCAGGAGTTTTAACCTGCAGTGAGATATTCTTTTTTTTTTTTTTTTTTTTGTGAGACAGAGCCTCAAGCTGTCCCCTGGGTAGAGTGCCATGGCTTCACTGCTCACAGCAACCTCCAACTCCTGGGCTTAAGTGAGTCTCCTGCCTCAGCCTCCCAAGTAGCTGGGACCATAGGCGCCCGCCACAACGCCCGGCTATTTTTTGGTTGCAGCATTATTGTTGTTTGGAGGGCCTGGGCTAGATTCGAACCCGCCACCTTGGGCGTATGTGACTGGCACCTTAGCCACTTGAGCCACAGGCGCTGAGCCACCTGCAGTGAGATATTATGGCACCATTGGACTCCAGACTGGGCAACAAAGCAAGACTCTGTCTCAAGAAGGAAGGAAGGAAGGAAGGAAGGAAGTAAGGAAGGGAGGGAGGGAGGGAGGGAGGGAGGGAGGGAGGGAGGAAGGAAAAAAGGAAGGGAGGGAAAAGAAAGCAAGAAGGAAGGCAAAACTATCACTCTGCTATTGAAAGAGATGATGCCCTTAACTAATCCTTCAGTTTCATCTGCCATTTCAGCTCTCAGGGGGTTGTGTCATTTCACACCCTTATGTAGCTATTTATGCCCCTCACATCCTCAGCCCGGAATGCTCTTTTCCCACAACTTCAGCCACTAAAATCCTAATCTTCCTTTGAAGTATGGCTCAAATATACCTTTCTCCCTGAATCTACCCCCATCCCAGCAGACAGAATAATTCACTCCCTCTCTCAGCACTTTTCTGGTATTTTCTTCCTTTGCATGCATAGCATTAGACCGGTAATGATGGTGGAGGTAATAATAGTCATTACTACGTAACAGTTATGGTTCTAGGTGATTTACATATATGAATTCATTTCATTTCCATGCCAACCCTTTGAAGTAAGTACCATAATGACCTCCACTTTGCAGATGAGAAACTGAGGCATGGAGGGAGGTCGTCACTTGACCACAGTCCCACAACTAGTGATGGAAGAGCCAGGCTTGAAGCCCAGGCGGTGTGAGTTCAGAGTTGGGTCATCGGCTGCCTAGTGTCTCTCCCATGAGACAGGCAACTTGTCAAAGTCAGGAAGTCTATGGGTTCACTTTTAAATTTCCTGCAGCCCAGGCACAGGGCCACAACATTGCTGAAGATGATCATTTGAACTTGCTGTGCAAGGTCTCAAAATGAGGGCTCCTTTTGGTAGCTGGCTGCTTCAGGGCACTGTTTTTTCTTCAGGATTAGATTTTAACATGTAGATTCTTCGTGACTGCAGGGAAGGCATCCCCTGGCACCAGGCTTGGCTTGAATCTTTCATTGCAGAAACGCTTGTGATACCTAAACTTGAGCTGGAAAATTCATCCATGGCTTTATAGTCTATTATCTTTACCATCCCAGAATCAGCTAGGATCCCAGGAAAGAGTTTGTTGTTCTGTCTCTTGCCCCTAGGAGCTGGAAGCAGATGGAGAAGGGATGAGGTTCAAGGAAAATCATTCCCAGCTCTAGCCAGAGCCCAGCCTGGTGCTGCAGCTGTCCATAGTAATCTGCCCCTTCACCTGCTTAGCCATTTCTAGCCAAATCTAATCAAAACTGATGGCAAACCCATGCAATCTGTAAAACTGGCAGAGAAGAAAGCCCAGCCCTGAGCAGCTCAAGAATCCACATCTCCAATTCTCTCCTTTCTATTAGGTAGAAATGGTCAATTCCTGAGATCTCAAGGGGTTCACTGTAGATTTAGAGGAAAGAGCTGACAGGATTTTAGTCATCCCATCCAGTCCCTTCCTTTTATTGATGAGGAAACTGGGACTTGGAGAGAGAAGGTAAATTGCTGCAAGTCCCAGAGCCAGGACTACAAACTCAGGCTTCTTGGCTCCTGGTTAAAACCACTTTCCTATGTGCTACATAGAATTGGATCCTGGCTAAGCTCCAAATAGCAGGGCTAAGAGAAAAGTTTTGGGGACAGAGGATAAATGCTGGAGGAGGATCTGGCTTCTGCCGGAGTTTCTTCAGGTGCTTATAAGCATTATCAAAGCCAAATGATTATGATTTGGCAGTTAGATGTCTTTTTGTGTTTCTGTGTTAGAGCAGAAGGAGCCCTTGCCTTCTGTGTACCAACAGGATCACCTTGAACAAGTCACTTAATCTTCTCAGCTTGTTTCTTCATCAGGGTGCTCTGTTCACCTGGTCCAGAGATTGGCACAGAGTAGATGTTCAAATAATGCCAATTCCTTTCACTGCTTCCTTTTATTCGACATCAGACACTAGAACAGACACTTCCATTCTTTACACACTACAACTGTCAGTGCACAAGTTGGTCTACCCACTTTTCACAGCAATTAAGCAAGATGAATATCATTAATTGGCCTCACTTACATTTTTATTCTCAAGGCTAATATTTGTGTTTATTACTAGATCATAGATAAGGACACATGGGAGAATATGAGTGAGCCCAGCTTCCCCGTGTGAAACACAAGACAAAGAAATTTCTGATAGATTGTAAACTCTGAGCCACTTTTATCTCCCAAAGGCCTAGAACAAAGACAAGCCAGCACAACGAAAGCATGTCTTAATTGCTTTTCCCACACTGCAGACAGAGCCTCTGTCTTAAATTGGACTCCACGTGCTTGGAGCAGATGACTTGGTGAGCCAGGAACCAACAAAAACTTTATGACTAACAGTATTGTTTTCCTTTCTAAACAGCCTACATAAACGGCCACCCATTAATAAATGCAGCAATTAGTGAAATTGTCATCAGTTTCTATTGAGACACACAGACACACCCTCCTTCTTTCCACCTGCATTCCCTTCCTTGCCAGAGAGAAAATTCGGAATCTACCTGAAGCAGCAGCAGCGCTAATTTTAATGGAAGCTGCTGATCTCTGATACCGAGATTACTTGTTGCCCTGCCCTAATGAAGCACCTGGCATCATATAAGCTTAGAGTGGTAAAAGGTAACAGTCCAACCTGCCCCCACAGCAGGAATCCTCTCCAAGATTCTGGTCAGATGGGGATCTAGTTTCTTCTAGGACTACCTAAATGGCAGGGCCCCCACTGACTATGCTGGGCGTTTAGTACCACTCTGCAGATTAAGCAATCCTTCCTCATTCTGAGCTAGAGTGCCACCTCCACTTCCTCCCTTGGCCCTTATCCCGTCAGCTGGAAAACCATAAAACATGCTTATTGTGTCCTCCAAAGACGATAATCATACTCCACCCAAGGCTTCTCCCCAGTTCTTTGAATTGCATTTTGTAGACATTTCGTACCTTACCACCTCCCCAGGAAAGTGCTGGTCCCTCGTAACATGTGATGCCCAAAACAGGGTCCAGGCCTCTGGATGTAATCCGATCCCTGTGTTCAACACCCTTCTCACCTGGATGCCAGGGGCTCACTAATGCAGGGGACTTGAAGGCTTAGAAGTGCTCCTGGCCACAGCAGAATGTGGCCTAAAGATCATTGTTAGTGACCTCAACCCATTGGTCAAAAACTTGGGCCCTGCAATTCTGAACAACTCAAACCTTATGGGAAGGTGACCGTGTCCCAAGGCAGGGCTGAGAGACCATCCTTGTGGGTTCAGTACACATGTAGGACACTTTTCCAAGTTAGAAAACATAGGACATGTGTGCCAGCTTCTAGGCAATGACAGGACCAACTAGCAAATATTTAAGTCTAGTGTCAGGGGAGA
Organism: Galagoides demidoff; assembly: GCA_963574575.1. Classification (NCBI taxonomy): domain Eukaryota; kingdom Metazoa; phylum Chordata; class Mammalia; order Primates; family Galagidae; genus Galagoides; species Galagoides demidoff. The sequence goes on from CAUYQV010141862.1 coordinate 4,416, forward strand.
GATCTGAGCTAGAGACTGCAGAGCTGGAAAGAACATTAGACATTAGATAGGCCAATGCTCTTCTAGTACAGATGGGACAGCTGAAGCCCAGAGAGGAACAAAGGTTTGCTGTCATAAATCCACTAATTTGTTCAACAAATACTTATTGAGTACCCTCCCTGTGCCAGGCACCTGGGTCAGGTACTGCAAATACAAAAGTGGAAAAAACTCATACAGAAGTAGGAGACAGGCAGCTAAAGAAGTAAACAAGTAAATAAATTAGGATATCAGATTGCATTAGGCACTATGGAAAAAATTTAGTAGCAGATGGAGAATGCTAGGAATGGATGTTGCTGAGTTATGATTGGGAGGATCTCAATAAAAAGACGACATTTCAGCAAAGTCTTGAAGGAACTGAGGAAGTGAATCATATGGATAATGGTGGGAAGAACATTCCAGACAAAGGGAATAGCCAGTGCCAAGGCAAATCCAGTTGTATTCAAGAAGACCATTGTGCCTGGAGGAAGGGATGAGACCAGAGAGGCACAGGGGCCATGCATCTGAGGCTTTGGGGGCCAGGCTAGCATTTTGGTTTTTTTTTGTTTTTTTTTTTAAGAGTATGATGGGAAACTACTGGAGAGTTTTGAACAGAAGAGCAACATAATCTGATTTGCATTTGTAAAGAGTCACTCTGGCTGTTATGTTGAAATCATTAGAGTGACAGGAATAAAGACAGAATGAACAGATAAGAGGCCATTGCAATAACCTAGGTGTGAGAATGATGGTGACTTGGACTGGTATGGTAGCAGTGGAGGGATGAAAAGCATTCTAATTCTTTTTTTTTTCTTTCTTTTTTTGAGAGATGGGGTCTCACTGTGTTGCCCAGATAGGGCAGTGTTGTATGATCATAGACACTACAACCATCAGTAATCCTGACTCCTGGGCTCAAGTGATCCTCCTGCCTTGGCTTCCCATGGACTAAGACTACAAGTACACCTATACCTGGCTAATATTTTTTATTATAGGTACAGACAGGGTCTTGCTATGTTTCCCAGGCTGGTCTTAAGCAATCCTCCCAAGTTGGCCTCCCAAAATGCTTGGATTACAGGTATGAGCCACTCACTAGGGCCAGATTTTTAATAAATTTTACTGATGGAGCCAGTGGAGTTGGTTGACAGCTTGATATAGAATTTGAGAGAAAAAGAGTTGTTTTTTGTTTTTGTTTTCGAGACAGAATCTCATTGTTGTCCTGGGTAGAGTGCTGTGGTATCATCATAGCTCACAGCAACCTCAGTCCTCTTGGGTTCAAGAGATCCTCTTGCTTCAGCCTCCCCAGTAGCTGGGACTACAGACACCTGTCACAATGCCAGTTTTTCCATTTTTAATAGAGACTGGGTCTCGCTCTTCCTCAAACTGGTCTTGAACTCCTGAGCTCAAGCAATCCATCCTCCTTGGCCTCCAAGAGTGCCAGGATTACCGGTGTGAGCCACTGTGCCCAGCCAAAAGAGTTGTTCTGAATGACTCCAAAGTTTGGACTTTTGTAAGTGCAAGAATAAAGCTTCCATCACTGAGCTGGGGAATTCTTTTAGTGGTATGGGTTCAGGTTCAATTTGAATATCTGTCAAATATCCATCTGAACACATTAAAGAAGGCCTTTAGATATGTAAGTCTGGAGTTCAGGAGATAGGTCTAGGCTTGGGTCATCAGCAAATATATAGTATTGAAAGCCATGAGACTAAATGAGAACACTGAGGGAGAGAGTATAAATAGAAGTTGAGCCTTGGGAAGGCTGGGCATGGTGGGTCACACTTGTAATCCTAACATTCTGAGAGGCCAAGGCAGGAGGATCCCTTGAGTTGAGGAGTTCGAGACCAGTCTCAGCAAGAAAAATAGAAAAACTCCACTAAAACTAGAAAAACTAGTTGGGCATTGTGGTAGGTGCCTGTAGTCCTAGCTACTAGTGAGGCTGAGGCAAGAGGATCACTTAAGCCCAGATTTTTGAGGTTGCTATAAGCTATGAAGATGCCGTGGCACTCTACTGAGGACAACAAAATGAGAATCTGTCTCAAAAAAAAAAAAATGAAAAAGTTGAGACTTGGGGCATGTCAAAATTAAGGAGTTAGGGTGATGAGGTCAGAAATGACCTGGGGACAGCACATTAGTGATAAATTTAAAAGAACTCAGGACTTCTGGTCTAGAACCCTCTTTATTTTTCTTTTATTTATTTTTATTTTTTTGAGACAGAGTCTCACTTTGTCACCCGGGGTAGAGTGCCATGGCGTCACACCACTCACAGCAACCTCCAACTCCTGGGCTTAGGCGATTCTCTTGCCTCAGCCTACCAAGTAGCTGGGACTACAGGCACCCACTACAATGCCCAGCTGTTTTTAGAGACGGGGTCTCACTCTGGCTCAGGCTGGTCTTGAACTCCCGAGCTCAGGCAGTCCACCTGCCTCAGCCTCCTAGAGTGCTAGGATTACAGGCACGAGCCACCGTGCCCGGCCTTCTAGAATCCTTTAGTCTCTGCAATAGCAGGGGCTAGCCTTTTGTTGTTTATAAATGTTTTCCCAGTACCTACAATGACGGCTTGGCACATCATAGAAACTCAGTAAATATTTACAGAATGAACAGAGCTAAAGAAATAGAGAAAAAGAGAGTGGTAATCATTAATTCTTACCAGTCCCCCCTTCCCACATATGGGAGGGCCAGACCTAAACCAAATTTCTGTCCACAGCATCTATTAAGGAACCTGCCAACCTCCCCATTCTCCCTTGCCTCCCTTCCTTCTCTCTCCTAGAGCAGCTGGCTGGGGCGCCTGTGGGAGCTAGTTGGGGGAGAGGGTGGAGAGTTCAGAGTGGAAGTTTTGGCTCCATTGCCAGCAGGGGAGGAAGGGGCAGCAGTGACAGGAGTGGTGACCTTGGCTACCCCCAATGCCAGGGCGATGGGAAAGGGAATGTTGTGTGGGAAGAACTATTAATAACTTGTCATGGTCCCAGAAAGCAAGACAAACTCATTGGGCAGCTCAATTTTCTGCCTGTTAAAAGTCATTAGTGGTTCTGTGGGGGAAGCCAGAAAAAGAAACATTTTATATGGAACAATAAATTCCTCTATAAGCCACAAAACCCCACAAATTTGCAGCTAATAAACCCACAAATGTATGATGATTAAGAACTGGTGAGGAAAGAGTTCCTCGATTCTTAGTCTCAAGAGGCAGTGCGACCTGATGGGCTGACATTGGGCCAACAGCAGAGAAACCCAAGTTTTAATCCTGGTTTTAAATTAACCTGGGTGACCTTGGGTGAGTCAGCTACTCTCTGCCTTGGTTTCCCCATCTGTAACATGAAAACACACAATTTCTGGGCAGTGCCTGTGGCTCAGTGAGTAGGCACCCGCCCCATATACCAAGGGTGGCAGGTTCTAACCCAGCCCCGGCGAAACTGCAACAAAAAAATAGCGGGGCGTTGTGGCGGGCGCCTGTAGTCCTAGCTACTCAGGAGGCTGAGGCAAGGGAATTGCCTAAACCCAAGGGCAAAATGAGACTCTTGTCTCTGAAAAAAATAAATAAAAGAAAATACACAATTCGGCTCGGCGCCTGTGGCTCAATCGGCTAAGGCGCCAGCCACGTACACCTAAGGTGGCTGGTTCGAATCCCCAGCCCGGGCCCCACACAACAATGATGGCTGCAACAAAAAAATGGCCGGGCGTTGTGGCGGGCGCCTGTGGTCCCAGCTACTTGGGAGGCGGAGGCAGGAGACTCGCTTGAGCCCAGGAGTTGGAGGTTGCTGTGAGCAGTGAAGCCATGGCACTCTACCCAGGGTGAAAGCTTGAGGCTCCGTCTCAAAAAAAAAAAAAAAAAGGAAAATACACAATTCCTGCCTTGTCTGCCTTAACATGTGGTTGGGGGAATAAATGAGATATGAGATGAGATAGTCTTTGAGAAAAAAAAAAGTATTTCTAAATCTCTTGACTGCATGGGATTGTTATCTGCCCAGTGACTAGTAGAATGACCAGCATTTGCCTTAAAATAGGCAAGATTTTTCTGAACCACTGCCCTACCCATTAGCCTGTCCCTCAGGGCTCTGACTCAGAGTCTATCAGTGGGTAGCTGTCAGATAGGTCTAAGCCCCAAACCCTGGTACCTGTGAATGTGACCTTATTTGGAAAGAGGGCCTTTGCAGAAGGAATTAAGTTAGGGATCTCAGGATGAAATTATCTTGGATGAATGGGGTGGGCCCTAAATCCAACAAGGTTCTTATAAGAACAGACACACAGGGGAGACACACACACACAAATGGCAATGTGAAAATGGAGGCAGAGATTGTAGTGATGGGTTTACAAGCCAAGGAATGTCAAGGATTGCCAGCAGCCACCAGGAACCAGGAGAGGCAAGGAGTGGATTCTGCCTCACACCCTCCAGAAGAAACCAACCTGCCAGCCCTCAGATTTTGGACTTCCGACTTCTAGAATGGTAGGAGAGTAAATTGCTGTTTTTTTTCCTTTAAGCCATCCAGTTTGTGGTAATTTATTATGGCAGCCACAGAAAACTATACAGTAGCCATGCCCTGACTGCCTGGGAATTCTTATTTGTCCTATAGAGGAGATGAGTCATAGCATGTAGATGGTGAAATGACACATCTAGGTAACATCTTCCTGCCACTTTAGGACACATTCCATCTGACTCTAAATGGGAGGACCAAGAAAGAGAAAACCAACATAATTTAAGTCCTATGGCTTCTAGGCATCCTGTGAAGTTATATGATTTAATGTGATCCTTGAACCCACCAGCCTTGGCGTATGTGGCCAGTGCCCTACCCACTGAGCTACAGGCGCCACCCAACCCGGCCTGGGCCAGCTAAAACAACAATGACAACTGTGTCAAAAAATAGCCAGACATTGTGGTGGGCACCTGTGGTCCCAGCTACTAGGGAGGCTGAGGCAAGAGAATCCCTTAAGCCCAAGAGTTTGAGGTTGCTGTGAGTTGTGATGCCACAGCACTCTACCCAGGGTGACAGCTTGAGACTCTGTCTCAGAAAAAAAAAAAATGTGATCCTTGTAACAATGCTCTGAATTATAAAATATCATCCCCATTTTCTCTTTGTCAAAACCATGGCTCTTGGGAGGTCAAGTGACTTGAACATGTCATATATGGTGGCAGAGGCAGGGTTTGAATCTCAGTCTACCTATTAAAGTCCAGTCCTCATTCTACCCCAGGAATAACACCAAGCCCTGAGAGAATCTCAGTGGCATGTCCATGGCCAAAGGCTGAACACTAGGGCCAGGAGTGAGGAGTGGCTGGATACTTTGAGGACCAAGTCAGAAGCAGGCTAGAGTGAAACCTGTTGGTATTAGTGGTTTCAGTGACATAGTGACATAGAGATAGAGGAACATTTTCCAGCCACGGCTGCTGTAAAATGTTCCATGAAAACAGATCACTAGAGCATCCATCACCAGAGGAGGTTTAACATGGAATGTACAATTTTTTATTACAAGGCAGAATTCTATAAATTCCTGTGCCGCCCTCCTCCAATCCAGAATCCTTGTTGAACGCTGGTCCTAATTTAGAGGGGCCAGAAGTTTCTGTTCTCACTAGGCTCTAGGCTCTCCTCCAAAAGGAGATGTCCAGCCAGTGGGGGCGGGCCTCCAGTTGGGCTTGATTTGTTTAATGAGGTTATAACAAGGCCCAGAGATCATCACCGAGGCCTGAGGGAAGTGAGACACTGTTGTCCCCAGATCCATATTGAAGCTTGCCTCCTCTGGGTTCTAGTTGAATTGCAGATATCAAGTTCCCAGATCTAGGGAGTGAGGATGAGCCCCTCAGGATGTAACTATGGCTGCTGGACTATTTTTTTGCAAAACAAAAAGATGCTCAGTACATCTTGGAATTTGAGGATCAATAGCTGCCAGGCTGGAATAGCTTCCCATGGCCTCCAAACACACATTCCAAGCACTGACCTAGGGGCACATACACCTGGTTTCAGGCCTCTGAGACCTTCTGGGAGAACCTTCCCAGAATTGTTCGTCATGCTTTCTCTTATTTCTCAATCCGGATACCTGGGAAATCCTACGATTGATCTGACCTTGAGGGAGCTAGTGCTAAACAGAGCCGTGTAGTATGAAGGAAGAGGTACGGCTTCTACTGCTTTATCATCATTTACAAATGATAGCAACTTGGGCAACTCACTCCAAATCTCTCAATTCTGTCTGACCTGGAAAGTGAACGAAATACTATCTCTCATAGGCTGAGGGCTAGACCATCTCTAATTTTGAATTTCTAAACAAGTCATGGGTCATCCTCATTATGGGAGTAGGAGCAGTGGGTACAGGACAAAGCATGTCCTGTCTGCTGAGGTTTCTTGGCAAAGTCTGGAATGGTGATGACTGTATCAGGAGAAATGTCCTGGGAGCCCTCTTCCTGGAGGCCACACTTCCTCAGAGGGTAGCAAGGTTTGTACCCAGGGGCCCATGTGGGGTTTGCGTGGTTTATTCTACTTAGTAGGAGAGCGGGCTTAATAGCACCCAGCCCCTTAACCCTACCCAAATCACCTGGATTTACCTAGCTCTTTAAAAGTAAAAGAGAGCATGGTATACATCTCTCTCTCTGACTTCTCACCTTTGAGGTAGCCCATTGTGCAGATGAAGAAAGCAAGGCTCACAAAGGTAAGGCTGCTTGCTTCAGCTGACCCAGCTTGCAGAAGCGGAGCAGGGCTAGAAGCCAGACAACCTGGTTTCCAGAGCTGAGGGCACAACACAGGCTATTGTTGCTGCAGATGCTTTTGTTGGGCATCTCTGTGCTGTACTGGGCTGCGGGGTGCAGTGTTTATGTGGAGTGAGGGTCATATAGGCTTGGGCCACATGGCATGTGTGCTGTGTGTGCACATAATCGGCAGTGCAGCTCAGGGTGCCTGTGTGACCACGTGTGTGCAGGCCCACACCTGGCCACTCCTCCCCAGGTGGGATGGCTGGGGGCCGCTCTCTCCCCTAAGAGTCTGCAGACGAGCCAAACCACAGCTCCAGCCAAACCACAGCTTGGGCCACAGCGGTTTGATCTTCCCTCTGCTGCTGGAGATGAGAGAGGTCTAAGTGGCAGAGATTTACGGGGCCTGAGGGAGAAATACCCTTCCAGTGAGAAGCTCACATGAAAAGCTCCGGAGTAATAACTGAGGCTGCAAAGCGTGCCAATTATGCAACAATTAAAAGGTTTGACTGTGAATATCATTTCTTTCTCCTTTTATTCTCCCAGCTACTCCTCCCCGCCCCCAATCTGGCTGCCCCTACAGGCTCCCCAGCAAATGCTCTGGGGAATAGAGAGTAAAGAACACACTTTCCCCCCTTTTAATTGGAGATCAAAAGTTGGAAGATGAGCTTACCCATCAAGGGAGGGGAGGAAAGGGGTGTTGCTGAGATGCGGGCCCTCAGAGGAGGGGAGAGGGAGGGATGGGAAGGGGAAGGGAAGGGGTAGGAGTACGGACCGGCTCCTCTACAGCTTGCCCTTGTTCGGTGGGAACTTCGCACACATCATCTCATTTAATTCACATTCCACCCCTGCTGGAGCAGCATTCTTAGCAGCATTTTGTTGCAGATTAGAAACCTGAGACTCACAGAGGCAAATGACTTGACCAAGGTCACACAGCTGGTAGACCTGGCATGTATCCCAGGCTGACACCAAAGTCTTCACCACCAGGCTATTCTGCCTCCATGCTATTTAGGGAAGGAACTTTTTCTTATCTCTTGGTCTTGGCTTTCCCATCTGTAAAGTGGGTGCAGGCCCTGGGCCTTGTGTGATGAAGCCAAGCACTCCTGTAGATGAAAGGTACAGTGGGTGCTTAGCGGCAGGATCGCTCTGTAATCCAGCCAGCACCAGCTGAGCCAAATGCCCTGCACAGCAATCCAGAGGCTAATTGAGAAAGAATTAGGCAGTGTGCCCCAAAAGTGAAGAAACAGCTGCTAGATGGCTTTTTAGCGGTGCCAACCTGCACCCAGTGCATATGCCCCTTCGCCACCTAATTTCCCAGCACGGCTAACAGCGCCCACACGCCGGGGCCAGGGCCCAAGGCATTGGATTCCCTCCTGCCCTACTGGAGGCTCAGCAACTCCACACGCTGCACTGAAAGCTCTCATAGTTCCTGAGGTGGGTGACTGTGGGGCAGTGACCATCTCTTACATCTCAGATCCTCCAACATCTAGCAATAGCAGGCTCACACAATTCACAACCCAGATGAAGGAGGATGGCAGGGCACCACCCCAGGGACGTTCCTGTATGTTTTCTCATTAACACTGAAGATCTGCTCTGGCCCTAACTGAGGGAGTAACTCTGGGTGAGCCAGGCTGCCTCCCTGGACATCAGTTTCCTCATATGTTGACTGAGTGGGCTAGACTATCTGGCATTACTGTCCAATAGTCTATTAAGCTAAAGGGGAGCACATAGTGCAATCACACAAAGTGGCAGGGAGAGGTTCCAACTTTCCCACCTCCAGGCTGGGTACTCCTGCACACCCAGCCCTCGTCAGCTGGAGGGAACATGGCAGGAGAGCCAGGCCTGACTCTGCCCTGTCTCCTGCCATGCTCTCGGGTATGGTGCCTACAGAAAAGAGGAGTGGGGCTTTGGCCTTAGCCTCCCCATTCCCTGTCCCTGCACAACCACAAATGCTGACAGCTGAGGGCTCCAGCTTTGAGGGATAGACAGTCCTTGCCAGATGGTTTTCCCAACATGTTGCTTCCGAGGTCATAACTGGTCTCCCAACATTTTCTCCTCTTCTGCTTTGGATTCTTGAAAAATCTCTCCCCTCAGTAGCAATATACTCTGGGGTATTTGTGTATGGGGGGGTGAGATGGGGACTTGTTTATGAGTGGAAAGGGAGGTGTAGCAGAAAGTGGCACAAGAGGAGCTGTGACCATCCCTCTGATACTATGAACCTTTCCTCAACCTCAGTGGCCCACACTTGATGACCTATCTCCTTGTCTGTCTCCCTAGCACCCCGTCCTAAGCCTGCACCAGGTGGCTGTGACAGCCCATTCCCTCATGGGCACTGAGGGACCCCAGCTGGCATGGCCAGCCACACTTAGAGAGCCCAGCCAGTTGTTTGCTCAAGTGGGGCCCACTCAGCCCACTCTGTGGGGCCTGGCGGCACTCCAGAGGAAATGATGGGAGGGTTTGGGTGCATTCTGACCTTAACTGAATTCCAGGATGATGATGTGTGAATAATATGGCTTTTTAAGAGTCAACAGCTTGGGTGCTTTTTATAGTCAGGCTGGAGCATTGAGTGGGCCATCTCCCCATTAATCATGTAGCTAGTTAGATCAATTGGCAAACAGTCCCAGCATTACTCTGTGGTATTACTCTCCCTTCTGTCAACAGCCACCCTTAAACAGATGTCAAAACTGCCATCGAGTCGGCCCCAGCCCCACCTCCAAGCCTGCTATTCCACAGTCTTAATTTTCTATTTCCTTGAGCTTGCAGTTTCCACTTCTGCAGTTTCCTTGCAGTTACCACTTCTGTCCAAAATTTTTGTTATTTTGGTGGTCTCTATCAGCAGGGATCCTAGGTTCCCACTTCCTGGGCCATTCTGGACTCCCAGAAGACATATTCTGCCCACTTGGAGGAGGAAAGAATTCATTCTGAGTGGCATACTGGGGAAAGTGCCAGGGAGGGGCATGCAGGTGAACAAGCCTGGGGCCAGAGCCCAGGCATCCAAGTCTTTCCCTCTGTCCACTCTCCACTGCCCCAGGATGCCCGGTTTCCCTCACCAGGCAAGGCAGAGTGTGGCCATGACTCCAACACTTACAGTGTCTCCAGATTGTGCAGCCCCTCAAAGCTGTGGGTTCCCAGATGCTGGATATGGTTGTTATGCAGATGCCTGTGTGGGAAGGAAAGACACATCAGAATGGATGTCCACAGCATGGAGCCCAGGTGATGGGAGAGTACACAGTGACATGAGTGGAAAGTGGAAGCAGGAACATAGACAGAATGACCTCAGTGGTCCAGCCCTTTGTCTCCAGGACCAAACTGACCAGCCAAAACTGATTTCTTAAGCCATAATCTCCAAGATTAAATTAACCACAGGCTATCCCATTTTGACTTTCCTATTGAAGGAAAAATGGAGAGGAGGGCCCTAGGCCAAGGCTAAAACAAGCTCCCACTAAACTCTAGGAGACAGGCCTGATGTCAGAGGGACTCAAATCGGAAGCTTCTTCTATGGCCCTGCTTCCCCAGGACCCAGCCTGCCTGACTCAGTGGGCAGAGTTAGTTATGGAAGCCAATATCAAACCACTGCAGACAACATATAATTAAAGGCTAGGCTTTTTGTTATAGCTGGAGAGAACAGCAGACAAGCTCAGAAAACAGGGAGATTGCTGAGGCTAGAAGAATCAAGGAAGGCTTTATAGAGGTGGTAATCCAGAGCCTTGAAGGACAGGTGAACTGAACAAGCAGAGGGAAAGCTATTCTAGTCTAAGGAGGTTCCAAAAGTGATATAGCTAGAACAACTGGGCAGCGCTATCCAAGCACAAGCCAGAACAAAAGAAAGCTCATGGCAATTATGAACATATACAACAGGGAAACAGAGAAAAGGAAGGATGCAAAAGACAAAGCTCCACGCCTAGAAAATACAACTGATGAATGAGGAATAGAAAGAAATATATCCACAATAGCCTTCTGCTACAAAACAATCCAATAAAACAATATTTCAAAGACAAAATTTTTTAAATGAAAATTTTTTCATGAAAAATCACATTGTATGTTGGGAAATAAATTGAGGACCAACAGTACGTTATTGGAAAAACTCGTCAATAAATTTGAAACAGAGAATAGTATAGACCCTGCTAAAAATTGAACTGATTGTTAGAAAAGCTTGAGATAATCGTGGTGAATAGGGTTGAATGAGATAAAAAGGTTAAAACCGAAACTGACCAATGATGAAGACATAAAGGCAATTCAATACAAGATGTCTCTGGGCTCGGCGCCTGTCGCTCAATCAGCTAACGCGCCAGCCACGTATACCTAAGGTGGCGGGTTCAAATCCCCAGCCCGGGCCCGCCAAACAACAATGATGGCTGCACCCAAAAAATGGCCGGGCGTTGTGGTGGGCGCCTGTGGTCCCAGCTACTTGGGAGGCGGAGACAGGAGAGTCGCTTGAGCCCAGGAGTTGGAGGTTGCTATGAGCTGTGATGCCATGGCACTCTACCCAGGGGGATAGCTTAAGGGTCCATCTCAAAATAAAATAAAATAAAATAAAATAAAGATGTCTCTGAAGCATAGAGTCCAAAAAATAAGACCGCAGTTGTATTCAAAAACATATAGAAAATTCTCTAAGGTGAAGAAAGAATGGAATCTGCAGCTGAAAAGCACACATTGTTCAGGATGATTGGATGCAGAATATTCTACACTGTGACCTATTCTAGTTATGCTATTAAAGTTCAAGAATTTAAAAACAGCTTAAAGCAGAAAAAGGAAATCATGGACAAAGGGGGAAAAAAATCAGGCTGGCTTCCAAGGTGTTACTCAAATATAAAGGCAACAGGCAAACCTCAACCAACATAGATGGGTAAAGATAGGAGTCTTGGGAGTGTTGGGATTTAAGTCTCCCGTCTGTCTTTCTCATCCTTGCTCACCTGCTCCAGGAGGTTCCAATAAAGGAGATAGATTCCTGCCCTCAGGGAGCCTCTGATCCAACAAGAAAAACGCAGCTCCTGCCTTCTGGAAATGAATTATCTCCCCTTACAAAGGGGTTTTCAATTTTCCCATTTTTTTCACTCCTGTATCCTGACAGTCACCAAACTCTATCATTCTTCCTGCTTCCTGTTGGACTCCTATCTCCATTTTCCATCCCTTTCCTCTTCCCCCAACATCTCTGGTCCAGACCATCTCAGCTAAACACTCAGCTTCCAGCCTCCAATTCCCTCGTCTGAACCACTAATTCAACCCTCGTATCCTGGCACCTCTGGTAGCCCAGACTGGGCCAAGTATTGGAGCTTACAGTCCAGATGAAGAGACAAGATTATACACATGATACCACTGCTGTCTGATTAAGGTCTACCTAGTGATCTTGTTGGTGCCAGAGCAGTGGAGAGAAAGGATTCCATATATGCCAGAGCAGCCTGATAAAAGTGTAGGGTCTGGATTGAAGAGGAGCCCCTTCCACCTGTGTGTCTACTCACACCTTCAGCTAGGCCCCTGCCTACCCCTTGGTTTGAACCAAACTTCTTTCTTGCTTTTTATCACATACAGTCTTCCTTATCTGCCTCTGGGTTTTCCTACAGTTCAGCCCATGGCTGCTGGACAGTGTTCTCCAACCTTCTGTCCTGTTCACAGGTCACTTCCTGCTAGAAGGCTCTCTCTTTCATCCCATGAATTGGAGGCAGGTGAAGGATAAAGGTGTAATGTTTCTGGCCTCTGTCCACTGTGTGAAGGGACCAGTCCTACTCTTTTGGCTTTGTTCCTGCACAGTAGGTTTTCCTTCCTTAGTTCCTTGCCACTTATACCCAGGAGACCTCCCTCCATCCCTCCTACATCTGTAACAGGCCTGACTTTGAGGCCAATCCCCTGGCTCCCAACCAAACCTTGGAGTCATCCATGACTCCCCCTCTTCTTGGACTTTCACTGGCTTTATTTTTTTATTTTTATTTTTATTTTTTTTTTATTGAATGTTAACTATGTACATTAATGCAATTCTGGGGTAGGGTGTGTGGTTTTATA
>CAUYQV010141864.1:0-22291 GCA_963574575.1 Galagoides demidoff
TCTCCTGGGTAGAAGCACAGGACAGCCCCTGCAACCAATGAGTACCCAAGGTTTTGCACTACACAGTAAATATTTTTATCTGGGGATTATACACCTAAAATCCAAATTTATTTTATTATTATCATTAAAAGGTTTGCACAATCTGGGTTGTCACTGCTGGTTTCTTTTTTCTTCCATAGTACCCACTTGTTCCCTGCAGACTGCTTGCCGACTGTCAGTGTAAGACTTGGCCTTGACCACAGTAAAATTTGCCTTTGGAGCCTCAGTGATGTGCTCAGTCATGTGCCACTCGGCTCCACTGTCTTCTGATACCCAGCAGGGCTGAGTTCCATGTTCTTAGCTTTCCTGGCAACCACTTCTCTCAGGAAGGTTCTGCCTTCCTTCACTCCCATCTCCGCATGAACTGAAGTCAATTTGATACTCTTTCCTGTGAGTTGGTGTGCCACGTGAGTCTCTGTTTTAGCATTTACATCCCGAGGAAGGCATTTCCAGCCTCCAGGGACCAGACTGGGGAGGTGTTTGAGAGGAACTCAGGAAACAACTGTGCAGCAGCCCGTCTAGCAGAGACCGGGCCCTGCACCTGAGAAGACACATGCCCTCCATCTGGGAGTCAGGTTCTGGCTAGGCTTTTGCAACTGCAACACATTTTCTTTCTGGGCCTTCTAAATACATCTTTTCATGCTTTAAGACAAATCTTTAATTGAGAAATCTAAAGGCTTTTTGTTCTTAATTTAGCTTAACTACACTCTGAAATTTCACTATAGATTTCTGGATTTTTGAATAGGAGAAAAACAGTTTGAATAACCAAAGAGTCTATGTTCTCCTGTCATTTTTTTTAGAGTTTTAATATTTTAGTTTAAAAAAATCATTATAATCGAATAGATTATGAAAGATTCTAATGCTTAAAGCAGATAGTAGAGATGAAAGTGTTTTGAGCACTATCAAACATTTTCTATATGTTAACAATGGTGTAATGAAGCTACTGCTCCAAATGGCCCCAGTAGGTGCTCTGGCCCCGAACACCCAGCGCCTCTCCCTCCTAAAATAAAACCAAATCCAAACCATTCTCCATGTAGATTCTGTCCAGTTCTAAACCTTTTAACTGGGCTACACATTTTCAAGATGAGAATTTCATAGGTTTTATATGATGAATAAAATTTCAAGGCAGTTTGCATTGGGATTATGTGCTTATTTAATACTTAACAGCTTCTGCTGGGGGCTGGGTGCTACTACAGACAGCTTTCGGTTAGCTGCTTCACCTTTCATCCCTCTTGGATTGGCTTGTGTTTGGGAGTAACTTCTGATTTCTGGATTTGTAAAAATACACATAATCTGTGAGTAAGCTTAGGCCAATAAGTGTGCCATTGTAGAATGCGCAAGAAGGAATTACTTTACATTAAACCCTGCTAGCTAGCACTTTCCTCCACACTGCAAACTTGCCACTGGAACTTCCAAGAAGAAAAAGGGAAATCTTGTCTGTGAAACAGGAAAAATAGTGATTGACTACAGGTCTAATATAAGGTGTTATAAATGATTATGACAGAGAGATTGCAGGATTCTGTAGAATTTGCTGTTGTCTTTCCACTCTGCAACATAAACTAACAGAACACGAAACTTCCTTTAAATCTTAGTTTCCATCTTCACTTTTTGAGCTTCACTGTTTCTTAAATTTACATGCAGCTTAGTTGTTAATAAAATAAAAACAACCCTTCATAAGAGCTAATTAGAAGTTGCATTTCATGTCATTCTCATCTAATATTTGTCTATGAACAATATTAATTTTGTTTAACTTAAAAAAAATATGTAAAACCAAACACAAAGCTACCATTCTCTTAAGGTGAGAATTTTTTAGAAAACTTCAGGAAATTGATAATGGAGAGTTTTTTTTCCTCAGTCTTTCATGGTATGGAATGTCACCCAGCTTAAGGTTTTTTTCAGGAATATTCTACTCTTGGGCCAGATTTGATGCACTTTTCTACACCAAAGACTGGTGCTGGGTACTGAGTATATTAACACTGCACAGGACTTTGTGGGGACCGGACACCACATTTAAATCATGTCCCAGGCCTGGCCCCATCCTTCCCACTCATAGGAATTCTATCTCCTCTCTCAGCAAGCTGTTCCACTGCAGGATTGAGGCATTCTCAGAGATGTTTCACAATCTCCTACAGAGAGGAACATGGAAGGTAGAGAATGTCTAGATTTGAGGTCAGTGGACATGGGCTCTGGCTGGCGATCATCACCCTGTGTTTTAACTAGTAAAGAAGCCTGAGGCGTGGTCCCCTCTTGCTAACCTCACAGGATTCCCTCCAAGAATCTATACCCATTTCACAAGTGAGAATCCCTGTGGCGAGGTGTCACTGTTATAGGAGCCGTCATGAGATGCACACATTCACTTTGCTACTTTTACTATCAGTGTGGAAATGGAGAGAAGCTGTCTCTGCATGTCTTCTGTACTCCCTGATGTTTGATTGATTGATTGTTTGATTACAGTCATTGCCATTTTTGTCCTGGTTATTGCCCAGTCCCTAGGTAAGAGGTTCTTAAGAATGACTGGCCTATATACAGTATAGTGATATTTACCATCATTTGTCTGAAGCCCAAGAAACATACAATATTGAGATGAGAATTTTGTTTTACAGCACATGGTAAACTCAGGGAATTCCAAGAGCTATACTGGGTGTCATAAACCAGAATCTTACAAATAAAAGTTTATTAAGTCATCATTTTAGCAGCTCTTGATGAACTGGCATCTAGACTGAGGCAAATGACATGTATAATAGATTCAGTAATCAGTAGTTGCTACTTACCATCGCAGACCCAACACGGCTGACTTTGATGGGATTCCCTCTCCCAGAAAGGTCCATCTGTGCTCTGTCCATCACATACAGGCAAGCGTCAAGGATGCCATCTTCAAACTATTTGGGGGAAAATGAGAAACTACTTAATGTCCACCCTGCAAACCAGATATTCTCTGCTGAAAAATAAAATGAAGCCATAACCTAATGTTTAGAAATGTGTGCATCCAATATAGTAATCTCCCATAATCCTTTTTTTTTTTTTTTTTTTTTTTTTTAGTGAAGCGAGTAAGAATGTAAAAGCAAGCCAGAAACATAAATGGAAGTACTAGAAAGCTGATGTACTCAAGGATCATGCATGAATTGGTTTGAAGCTCTTCAGAAAATAGTACAAGTTAATTGAGAAGATGTCTCCAACATGTCAGCTTCAGTGCCAAGGTGAAGGAATGAACGTTTCACTGAAGTCAGGCCAGAGTCTCAAGACCTCAAAACTAGTATGAGTTCTTATGCATCCAGAAAAAAAAAAAAAAGAGCTTGCAGATATATCCCAGTGGGGTACTTCAGGCCTATTTAGCTCACACCCCCAATAAAAGGACATCTCATGTAGTAACTATGCCTGTAAGGTTTCCCCTATTCTGAGACAACGTGGGCTCCAGGGTCAAGGAGAAGTCAGAAAATCCCAGAGAAAATAAATTGCACTGTCAAGGGAAGAGCCTAGTACAAGTTCAATTTCCTTAGAAAGCAATACTGCCCACAGGCAATACCAGTATTTTCTTAAAAAGGAATAAAAGCCAAACAGTAATAAAATGGAAAGATGGGAAATTTTACCTACATTGTAGCTCATTTCAACAGGAGATTTCCTTGAATATAGAAACTCTGCATATTATCCATTCACGTACTTGTGACAGAAACCATAACCTTAAGGGCTAATCAATTACCATACAATTTTTTATTAAGTCCAATTAGAATGTCAGCTCAAGGTGTACCCCAAACTATGGGCTAGATGCAGGAATGGGTAATTGTCCTTGTTCTTCAGTAGACAAATAATTTATTCAGGTCCTTGCTAAGCAGCATCTCTCAGCCATGTTTGTGGGGCATAATGGCAACTAACTAGATAGTTAAAGAAGCAGTCACAGAACTACTTATTTCCTTGCATCACTGCAAACCACTGGGTTGCTTGGTTAATCTGGCTGAAGGGCTCAAATCAACGGCCCCTTTGAAGGATAGATGCACACAATACCTGTGCTCTAGAGTGCCTGCCCGAAGGCCTGATGGCCGTGATGGCTATGGAGTGCCATGACTGTGCTGGGACACCTTCCCAGTTCTTGCTACACACTGTGATGTTTTTTTCCTTTATTAGCTTGCTACAGATTGTCACATTGGGGCTATAAATAGAATTGCTAGGCTAAAGGCTAGGAATTGGGGACAGTAGTCCAAGGTTGCACGTCACTGAGGCAGAGTAGGGCTCGTAACTAGGGAGCCAGGCAAGAATCCAAAAACAGGGGAAGTAAATGTGGACCATAGCTTGGCAGGACGTCAGAAGTGCCAGCAGGCAAGCCTGAGCACTGGCACATAATTCTCAGGAGTCAGGGTGAAGATGCTGGTTGCAAAGCCAAGTAGGCAGGATGAAACAGGTACCAACAGTCAGGTTGGAGCAGGGAGATCCCATATGGAAGTCAAAGTGAGGCACCTGGTGCCAAGAAAGCATCATGTGACCCAGTGCAGTCAAAATCTGTGAAATTGCTCCCCTGGACACCCAGAGCAGTGATGCACAAGTCCAGTCACACCAGCCAAACTCTCTGGGAAATGACACATTTCCCTCCTCTTATTTTGCTAATTAAAATCATTTTTGAATCACAGGACATGCACTCATTTACAGAAAAAATGGTAAAACATCATTCATTTGCTCCATTGTTAAAGATGCCAAATTGAAATCATTTGAATTATTGAATGTCTTTTAAAAATATCTTTTGATGCTTTATAGCTAGACAGTAACTTGAGGTTTCAGCTGATAAAATGTTTCTGTATAAAATCCCATGGACCATAAAAGCCTGGTGGCCCTTCTTTCACAAAATGGCAACACTCTTTTCTAATTAGAAGTATCCTTGACTAATACTTTTTAAAAACCGGGTGAGTGGGGCACTCACCTGCATGTTCTTTGCCTCGTTATCTAAATAACTTTCTATATAAGAAAAGGAAAATTTCTGTCCATTCCAGACTGATCTAATGAGCTTTCACTATACTAAGATGCCAAAGCATTTCTCAATAGAATGCCACATTATCCATAGACTCTCTTCCCTGTACCATTGTAATAACCACAGATGTGTGGTTTCCGCTGATAAATTATTCAGTTATCTTTATAAGTCTCTACTCCTATATTCTCTGCCTTGGAGCCTCAGATCCTGAAAAGCAGGAAATTGTGCTTGTCTAATATTGATCTATGGCACTCTGCAGGGATACACGTGACAAAAAATATTAAGTAAAAATATCCTTGACAATGACAGATTTTAAATCGCTCACCTGACCGTAGCTCCAGCTTCTACTCTTGGTGTCATTGACATCTCCATAAAAAATCACCCCGATGTCATTCAGAACATACTCTTCTCTTTCCTTCTCATTGTCCAGATACACAGCATCATCTGTATTAGAATTTAAACAAAAGGACCGTTACCGAACCAGACTCTTTCCAAAGACTCGCAAGTTTATTTTGTTCTCGAACTGCAATTTCATCAATTAAGTGAAAAACATGTCTTTTGTTTCGCTCAGCGTAGCTCGTTTCTTAATACTTTTAGCAATGGCAAACATAATCGGCGCCAAAGACCAGTCTGTAAGTGATGACATTTGTCAGCAAAATGCTGACAAACTGTGGCTTTCTAACTTCCAAGCAGCACAGTTAAATTCATAGGTCTCATTAAACATTTTATAATTCCAGTGCCTCAGTAGTGTCAGAATTAGGGTTCTATGATGCAGATGCAAATCTCTAACACAGATCTAAAAACAATTTCTTTTAATGTGAAGAGGAAACTAACTGATCTGAAAATAATTTTTAAAACAAATCTAGTACATGAAGAAGACAGCAGCCTCATTTATCACGTCTGGTTTGTGGCCCATTGCTGGCAGAAGGGAGGCTATAAGTTGTCTCCTTTTAATGAAAAATACTTGTGGATGTGTTGGTAGGTGTGTGTGCTCAACAGCCTCTCTGGTCAGTTTCTTCCATTGGACTTGTCTTCCTTGTGGTTTCAATCTCAGGAAGGCCATGCTCCCCATCTACCTATTTAGTAATCAGCCTGGTACTTATTCCCAGACCTGGTATAAGAGCCGTAAAGGGTCTTTAACTCAGGCCGGACCTAACAGGAATAGATACCTGTTCCAAACACACAGAGAAAAATTGTGTGTTTGGAACAGGTATCTATACTTTTTTATATGAATTCTACCTCAAGCTTACAAAATATTCTGTGCTAATAAATGCAGAAGGAATGATAAAATTTGAATATCACCATTTTGCAATCCCTAATGAGAGAATGGCATGAGGCTGAAATAAATTAGTTAACAGGAGAACTTCATAAGGGATGGAGGAGCCTGATAAAACCTGATCTTATTGACAAATCTAAACACATGTATCTCTCAAAAGGACAAATGCTCTGGGAAGTGCATAGCATGGCTTATGAAGTATTTTTACCGTGCTCCCAATCCCCACCAAAAAGAAAACACGTGAAGCTGAAGATGATTGAGTCTCTAGATATAACTAACTGCTTAACAGAAAACATCACAGGGATTGGAGAAACATAATTCAAGACATGGAGGGATGGAATCAGCAAAATTCAGAACATGGAAAGTTCTACGAGACAAATGTTTTGGTTCCAGCAACAAGTTTTGTGGCATGAAAAAAAAAAATCCTAAAAACAGATAAGGAGGATTGCTCTGCAGAAGGACAACCAAATTTAATTTGTAGACTGTAATTCTTTAATTTAGCAAACCATGTGTAAAAATATTTTTTAGACACTGGGGAAATTTGATTAAAGATGAATTACTAGGTAATAATAAGGAACTTCCATTGAATGTTAGTAGCATGTGCTCTTACAACTCTGCTCCCACTCTGAGAAAAATATGCCCCAGCAGTCCTGTGAGTCAAAGGAGGATGAGAAGCACAGAAAACACTCATCTCATTGAGGGTGAAGGTGTCTCCGTAGCATGCAGGGAGAGGCAGAGCCTCTGGACCTGTTTCTGTCTGATACAGAGCTAAACAGTCAAGCCCAGTCCAGGTGAACCCAACCCCAGGCAAGCTCCAGATCCATGAAAATAAATGCTCATTGTTGCATGCCATTAAGATTTTCTGATTTCTTTTTATGTGACATTACTGTGATTATAGCTAACTAAAATAAGCTGACATGGACGCAACAATAGAAATATATGGATGGAGCTAGGTGTATATTAGATCTTAGTACATGATAAAAATGGGACTTAAGACCAATAATAATAGATCTGATCAATTAATTCATGTTTTGACAACAGGCTAACTATATGAGAAAAAATGTCAGTAAGAGCTTATTCTTTTATCATATACAAAATGTATTCATTGATTTAAGAGGTGTGTGTCTCTTCCTGCCAATCCTTACCTTACCCAACAGATTCCAGATATGAATGAGTAGAGAAAGAAAGCATTCAACAAATGAAGAGAGGCGCAACTTCACTAAAAATTAGAGGCACACAAACTAAATAACCATGAAACGCCAAGGAAAAACTATAAGAAACCATTTCCTGCCTATTAGCATGTATTAAAATGAATGGTAACGTCTAGTACCAATGAAGGTGTGAGGAAATGGGATGTATACTGTGGCTGTAGTATAAAATGGTGTATCCTCTTAAAAGGATAAGTAGGTAGTGTCTATGCAAATCTAAAATGTGAATTAACTTTGACCAAGCAATACCATTTCTAGGTGTTGTTCTACAGAAATGCATTGATACAAAATGTATGCGCAACGTTTAATACAGCTTGATATGTTATAAAGAAAATAAGCAACAATTCAAAAAGACCAAATCAATTATGGCACAATTATGTCAAGCAGCCATTTAAAAAAAAGATTCATGTACTCATACAGAAAACTCTTCAAGATATATTGTGCAAGAAAGTAAGGTACAAAGCACATGTATCACAAAATCTTATTTATGGTTAAAAAAATCCAAACCTATAGGTACGAGTTATACTTGAACATTAATATGCAAAATGATAGAAAAACATCTATAATGCTACGGTTAAAGTCTTTTCTCCTCTGGGAATTTTCTAGCATTGGACAGTTGGTGAAAAAGAGAGTTTACTTTTTACCATCTATGCGTATATATTTGAAAAGAACAATGTATTCGATTCATTGTCAATTAAAAATGAAAATCATTAAAAATACATGAAAGAGATGGTAAGACACCAAATCATTGATAGTTAATGTCTCCAATTTGTAGATCCCAAGTTGTTTTTATGCTTTTATTATTTTGTTTATTTCTATAATAAGACCGTGATCATTAGAAAGTTGTTTCAAAAAATGCGTTTGCATTTAAGTGAAACTACCTATTCGGTAGAAGGTTAACAAGTCCAACTTTCGTGTATTAATTGTATTAGGAGCATTGGGGTGGTGCTCTTTGTTATTATCAATGTTCTCATTAAATACAACATAATTTTTCTTCTTCCTTTAAGCCTCTCATACCCTTTTCTTTCCAGCACAGGCTAGATTAAGCCTGGTTGGTTCCCTTAGTGCCTTCAGAATGGCGAAGTAATCTTCATGCCACAATATGGATATTGCCATTTAATTATTTATTGAACAGAATATGTTTAGTATTTACTGTATAGTGGGAACTTCCTACGTGTTGTGTAAAAACCATTAACACTCAAAACATCTCTATGAAAAATGTATGTGTTCCCATTTCATAGATGAGAGAAGTAAAGTCCCTTTCCCGAAGCCACAGTTTGAGTGAGATGTGAAGCCGGGATGTGAATATTAAGCAGCCACCTAAGTAGGCCGTGACTCTTGAGTCTCAGGGATCAGGACTCAGCACCCAGCGCAGAGCCTCAGAGCAAGGAAATCAATAAATGTCTCCTGAAAGAATTAGAGATGGAGATGACATCTGGAGCTGACAGAGTGAGAGAGAAGTCCAAGGAGATGAAGGATTTACCTTTGGGTGTTGGGTTAGTATTGATGGGAAGTTATAAATTTAGGTGGCAAACTATGAATAGAGAGGAGTTCTGCAGCTCAAGACTGGGCCACCCTCTTCCTTCCAGCTGCGGAATTAAATCTCACCTCAAAATGGGCGGGCAGAATCATGAATCCACAACAAGGCAAGGGAGTCAAATGGGAAGCCTCGATTTTAATTTTAAATGTATTTATGATTTTAAAAGAAGATTGAAGGTGGAAAGCAGTGCGTTAGTTCCCCTGTTTTTATTCAGGTCTGTCACTTTAAAATACAGTTGTCCAAAGTAGGTTTAAAAAAAAAATTATATCACTATGGAAACTCCAAAAAACTCCCTATGTTTGAAAGGCTAACAAAAATAGGAAATTTTAATCATTTGCTTCTGGAGATTTTTGTTATTGGGTTTTAGTTTGTGTGTGTTTTATTTGGTTTTAATTTTTGTTTAGTTTCAGAAAAGTAGCAGAATGTTACTAGTTCTAGGGGGAAGTTGGTTCTCTACTTGGTAGAATGCAGGACTCTCCTAATAGAAAAAACAAACTAACAACTCACTGTTCTAGAAACCCAACAGTTTGGACTATTAGAAGGTAGGGAAGCACGCGTGCTTGTGTGTAAGTTGGAAGCTATACTTCTGAACTTTGTGAGAACTGGGAGGAGAAACAAGATCTAGATAGCACATGGAGCTATTGGCAGCACCATGGTCGTATTGACAACTTTTTGATCCTAAGTGGCCTCCTGCAGACTACCACCCTACACTAAAACTCCAGGAAAACAGATTACACATCGTGTTATTGGTGAAGGTGCCACAGTACTTCCATTGACTGCCCCAGAGCACCTCTGCCACAAGGACAGACCTTCAAAATGTCTCTTAAATAACCACCCTTCCAGGCCGACTAATGATTTACAAGAGGCAAGTAGTAAAGAATGATGATCTCATTTATTTTACTATTCCTCTGGTAGGAATAGTGGGATCATTAAAAAAAAGATCATGGGTTGAGAAATTTTAGGGCCGATTTCAAGCACCCTTGGAAATTCCCACCACCTTCCCCACCCAGAAAAAAAGCAAGAATTTATAATTATCATGTAAACCTGAATGCTGAGGTTATTGATGTTAGTATCTGTACACCCCCTTTGGGAGAAGGGGTTATTCATCACTGCATGTGCTGATAAATTCCTTTTGCTTATTTACATACTTTTTCAAAGTTAGAATGAATCCCATCTCCTACATCTTGAAGCTCCAGCCTACCAAAGGGTGCCCAGGCATTAAAAAACAAAAACAAAAACAAAAACAAAAACCAAAAAACTGCAGTGCCAAGAAAGCTATCAGGCAAGGCATCTCTAAGAGATTAATATTTTAAGGCAGAGTTTGGTTTTCTTTTTCATCCTTTAAAAGAAATAATGATTTGGCCCTTTCAAAAGACAAAATGTGTTACCTCTTTAAAGAAGGGAGGAATTTAGAGTAAGGGCATTAGGAATCTCTTCCATTTGCTTCCCCTTTATATAAAAGTTGAGCATCACTAAAAAAGTGAAGGCCAATCCTGGGAGCATGTAATCACTCTGGGAGGAGTGGCTTGGTCTGCAGAGCAAATGTGGCTCCAGATTGCTGCCATCATGATATGTCTTTCCATCCCAAAGTAAATCAGAAGGGCTGGCAAACTCTAGCAGGCTGCTTGTGCTGTGGGCACATCAGGAACCACCTCCTGTCTGTGGGCCGGTTTCAAGCACCCTTGGAAATTCCCTCATAAGGAGTAAGCCTCATAAGGAGTGGCGTTTCTAGAATCTGAGCTTTTCATCATGGAAGGTTCCAAAGCCACTGCCTTCCTCAGGTGGTTTAATACTGACACTCCAGAGGCCTTACTTTCTTGCCTATTAATTCTAGGATGGAATAAATCCATGAAACATGGACAAGTGGTTCCTCAACAGTTGGGTCCACTGACATTCCCTGCAAACATGTTGTGTTATGCTATAACTCACCCCAGCTTGGGAAGGTTATTCAATTTGTGCTAATTTGCCAGTTTTGCTGGTTAAGGAGTTTTTCGTGTACTTAGATATCTTCAGCAGATAGACTGTTATTCATGAAGCAATTCTACAAAGAAAATGTCAGAGCTTCTTACATAGCCCATACCCTCTCAGGTAGCCTGTGCCCTTGCTGGCATGCTTTAATTTCTTTTCTTCTTTCTTTTTTTGATTCCAGAGACAATTTTCATTTGATCCTATAGATATCAACCTAGATTATGTATTTATTTACTTACTTAATTGCTTTTTTACTTATTCACAAAGGCAGGACTTTCCAACATTGTTAGATCACCACGAAATCTTTCCCTTGGCCATTGACTTCTTTCTTTAGGCTGGGGCTGGGTTTGAACCCACCGCCTCTGGCCTGCCCTACTCCTTTGAGCCACAGGCACCACCCTCCATCTACTTCTTGTTTCTTTTGCTACACAAGCTGGATTCCAGTGACCTTTGTTGTAAAAATGTAAGAGCTTACCCTGACTGAGTCAGGATACCCAAGTGGAAGCCCATGTTTGTTTCCTAACTTCCTATATGACCTTGAGAAATTTATGTCACATACAGAGCCCATTTTCACTCTTGAAATATGAGTCAAATAATCATCTCTCTGCCTCTCAGGGTTGTGATTATGAACTGAGTTTAGCAAACATTTATAGAACATCAACTCCGTGCCAGGCACATGCAAGGCTGAAAGAGATAAGGATCGTGCAACCCTTCTAACCTTGCTCCCTCTAGAAATATCTCAAATAGCTTTGGACCTTGATCCTAAAGTCTCCTGTATGCCACTGAAAAGAAGGTTTACTTTGAGCTCTCTGAGATCCTTCCTATTGCACACCACACCAAATGATACTCACTTGGTATAAAAGGGATGAGTGAGCCTCTGCGTGATTCAGACACTGGGAAGAGTGATAGATACTATTTTACTAAGCAGAAGACTTAAATAAGTAAGGGCTAAAATTTTTATGTAAGCTTTCTTAAAACTTCATAAAAATTCAATTAACCAACTATTTGGTCATTATTCTATGCAAGCATGGTTCTGGGGTTAGAGAGGGTACAAAGCTAAGTCACTCATTGGTCTCTTCCTCATTCCCCAATTAGGTCAGCGTCCCTATTTTATGTTCTCCTTATGCCCTGACTTATTTTTGGTATTTTTACAATTATAATTACTTTTTTTTATCAGTAGCTCTTTTGTAAAAATCCTTGCTAGAAGCTCTATGAGGGCAAAGATTTTATCTGTCTTTTTTTACTGCCATAGTCTCAATGTCTAATTCAGTATTGACTCAATTTTTATGAATGGACAAACAATATTGTTGTACTATGCTTGGGTAATTGTGTTGCCATGGGCATAAAGGGAGATATATTATCAATATCTATGGAAAGATGTGTGAATAACTCTAACCTGAGGGTTTAAATTCTGGTCTGGGCTCAGGGTTCTCCAAGAAAAGGGTGTTCGTCATTGTTACTCTGAGAACACAAGATCTGGGGAATTACTCCATGCTGTACCGAAGAGGCTAAAAAACAACTTATAATTACAAAGCAAATAGTGTAAGGATGAACTGAATAGCAAAATACAAGCTGGTCATATTTACTTCCTATTAAATGCATTCAAGATATTAAAAACTTATTAAATTCTTTATTAAATTAAATTGATTGCATTAAACAAAAAAAAATGAAATAATCACATTGAATAAAAAAGTTAGAAATACCAGATGGTAATTTGGTATCAGATGCTAAGAAAACGAGATGTCTACACACATATTGCCACACACACACTGCCTCCAATACACCATGGATGTTTTTTACTTTTCTGAAGATGCTAAGGTCTGGGATTACATTTACAATTTATCTCTGATGATAGAGAACCTAAAAAGTATTTACTTGGAATTATTGAATCGACACATTTATTAACCATCAAGTATTCCAGGCACTGTGCCAGATGCTAGAATTGTGAGACTGAGCAAGGGAAGGGAAAGTCACTGATGAGGAGTATGGGGGAAACGAGCAGTCAAGAGGGAGAAGACCTCATGAAAATAACCAATGCCCAAATAACCATGCAACCAAATACCACCCCAGGATGCCAGGCTTAGGTACCAGAAATCTAAATCCTTCAGAACCCACTAATGCTAGAACATTCCATATTTAAATAGTGAAATACATTTAATAATTTAGAGTTCCTGAGTAGTCAGAAAAATGAGATGAATTCATAGTAAAAGCCCAACTTGCTCCTGCTGCCTTTGTGGGTACGGTTCTCCCCATCTCCCTGGGAGAAGGGTTCCCTCACAGAATGGACCTAAAGCCCAGTTAGTGCTGACAAATTAAAAACTAAGCAGCAGTGCTCCCTGCATCCATCCCTGCCCACACGGGTGTGGTATTGCATTGATCTCCATTAACGATTTAGTGATTAGGAGGATAAATTGCCTATGAATGCAAAGTAGCCTGAAGGGCCCTTAGGAACGCAGCTGAACATTCCTCTATCAATAAGTAGGCTCTACGTGCTGGTATAATTTTCAGCCCAGAGTCCTGTGCCACCTTGGACCTCACCTCCGCGTCGGGTGTGTAGTGCTTCCTGCATACCTTCACCTGCCTCTCTTTTGACAACTTCTGAGTGTGGTCCTTCTCTTCTATTATCTTTCCACTTGGGCAATGGTCCTATCCCTCTGTCTTGACCTAGAGTTACCAGACTGTGTCTCTCTCTATGAGTTCTGTGCTATGCATTAGATCTGCAAGGAAGTGGGTAACTACTGTTGGGCTATACTACATCTGCTTGCATGTGTGTGGGTTCATATTGATCTCCTTTGGGGCTTACTTTGATTGCTAGGTTGGGAAACCCACACAGGGAATAAAGTGAGAAGATGACCTTTCTCCCATTTCATGAGACAAAAAAACTATATACTACTCAAAGGCATGGTTGTTGGAGGAGCCCAAACAACAAATGGACAGAGCTTTCTAGACACCACTCCATGGGAAAACAAAGAGAATTTGCCCCTGGGGGAGAAAGGTTTGGAGAACAAGGGAGAGTAATGGGGAGAGAGAAGAGGTGCTAAAGTGGATAGACTGGGATTAGGCCCAAGGAAGAACCAGTGAAATTTTAAGACTCTCTTGGGTTTTGTAATCATTGTTTACTATTTTTTCAGAGATGGGGTCTCACTATGTTTCCCACTTGGACTCCAACTCTTGGGCTCAACTGAATCCTTCTACCTCCTAAGTAGCTGGGACTCCAAGTGCGTACAACCTTCCTGGCTTTGTAACTTATAATTTTGTGATTATTGTGTAAACCAATGGTTTTCTAAGTGTGGTCCCCAGACAGCAGCATCAGATCCCCTGGGAACTGATTAGAAACACAAATTCTCAGGCCCACCTGCAGAACTACTCAATCTGAGGGTGCTGCACAGAAATGTGTGTTTTAATGAGCCATACAAGTGATTCTAATGTGCTCTCAGTTTGAGAACCACTGAGTAAATCTTTCCTCCTCTCACCCTCCATGCCAAGTTGCAATTAAGAATGTAATTGCACTCACAGACCCCGTGTTGTGTGGCTGTTTCTGTTGTTGCTGTTGTTGAAATTGAAGGGGGACCGAGTTTCTCACCTGTGGTAACACAGGCTTCAGCACAATGGGCTAGAGATAGAATCCCTAGAGGCAGGAAGTACAGAAATCCCTAAGAAATACGCAGAAACACTTGGACTTGCATGGGCTAAGGAATTAAGGGATTGTGGCAGGTCTCCCTGTGTTCTGGAGAGCAGGGAGGACCCACTGGCACGTTTCTGAAGTAAGCTCACCTTCCACTCACCAAATGACTAGCCCACATCACATCTTCCCTGTCAAGCCTCTGCTAGCCTTCCATTGCTACTTGTTCTCAACCCATTACTTTGCTTAACCCTCCACTGAGAAAGAAAAAATAATCACAGAATGGCAACAACCTTATCCTTCTTCTACGGACGTTGGAAAATCTGCACCCATCTTCTCCCACTGTGCTTCTGTCTCAGTGGAGGGTGGATAGCCTCAGCTATCGCCTGCCCTCCACCTGTTCCCTGGATCCCAGCCACTCCAGGATTTCACTCTTAAAGCCAGTGCTTCTCAACCTTGGCTTCAAGAATCACCTGCAGAGCTTTTAATAACCCTGAAGCCCAGGCTGTGATCCAGAGCAATTACATCGGATGTCTGTGTGGGAGGACTGAGGCACCAGCAATTTCAAAGCTCCCTAGTGACTGCAGTGTGCATCCCCAGCTGAGAAGCACTGCCCTTTCTCTGCTTCATCTCCATCACCATAAAATCACACCCACTCTCATCTTTAAAAAATTCTCTTTTGACTTTCACGTCAACATCTAGGTTCTGCAGAAAGTCTTCTTGAGAGAGATAGGATCATCTACCTCTCCACTTTCTCACCTCCTGTTTACACTGCAGTTGGTGCTCATCTCCCGGGCTCTGTCCTTATTGTGCCAGGGAAACAGTACTTTTCAGGATCATCAGTGGCTTCCACACTTCCACAGTGTATGATTACTTTACTGCCTTATCTTTGTCAACAAATCAGCAGCATTCAACAGAGTTAAATGCTGTTTTCTTGAATCGATTGATATACCTGGCTCTCTGCTCTTTTGATTTCCTGATACCCCACCAACTGCTCCTGCTTAGTCTCCTTTTCTGACTTCTCTTCCATCTCTACTTTACTTGTTGATGGTTGGTCCTGAGTCTGTTTTTATTGATTCTTGCTCCCAATGGTACCCATATTTGCACATCTAGCTCAGCCATCTCCTTTGAATTCTAGATTCACTGACTCAAGTGCTTGCTTGACATTTTTACTGGGATGTCTCACAGACATCAGCAAATAAACTTCCAAATGTAACTCTTAGTTTCACCTCTAGAGGTCCCTCTCACTTCCATCCATCTTTTTTAGCTCTGAAAATGGCACCACCTTCAACTCAATTGGTCAAAGCAGGTGTCTTGAGTTATTCTTGACTTCTCCCTCTTCTTTACCTCTCATTTTCAGTCCTTATGCAATTTCTGTTCTAAATACAAAATAGATCTCCAAGCCATCTCCTTCTTCTCATCTCTACTGCTGCCACCATAGCTTAGTTTGTCCTATGTCCTAGACCATAGCTTCCCAACTGTTTGATCTGGTTTTAGCTCACCTTCCTTTAATTCTTTCTATGTACCAAATATGTGGGCGAGTGCCATCCACATTACCTATAGATCTGAGCAACTGTTTCTGAACAGAGGTGCCTGGAAGCTGCTCACCATGAATGCAGCAGAAGGCCAAGGAAGTGATTAAAAAGTGATTAGATCATCTACTCCCTAAGTGGTCCTCCTATAAATTCAAAATGTCTGGCAGAAAGACTAACCCTTTTCACCTCAAGAAGAGTGGCCACATAAGTTGAAATGCTAGTGGACATGTTGAAATGCACGTAGACATGTATCCCATTTTACACAGATGATGTAATCCAGAAAAGTTCCAAACAAACCAAAGTCTGAGTAAATTGTAGTGTTCTTGAAATATGAACAGATAGTTATATGATCCTATGATTTTTTTTGGTAATGCAAAGCAAGTCAACAACAAACTCCTAGTTTATCTATAAGTGTGGATTGTTAAAATATAATTTTCTTATCCATCCACCTCCAACATGCTTCTCAATCTCAGTCTTCTTTGCTGATTCCTTATCTACTGGGCTCCTAGATAATGGCATTCCTGAGGGCTTGATACTGTAGCCTATTTCCTTCTTTATCTATATTTTTTCCCTCCATGCAGATAGTTCCTAAATACATATCTCTGATTCGCCTCTCCACATTCTCATACCTACTTGTCATTTCTGCTTGTATATCTATAGTTACCTCCAACTTAATATTTCAAAATCTTAGCTGATACCTACAGTCCCTTCAGGCTTTTTATATTCTTTAACTATCACCCCCCCCACCCCAAACAGTTGTAAAAATGCCTTTTGTCTGGCTGATGAGAGCACTCTAAACAAGAGTCCACCTTTGAGCTATAAGTGGCCCAGATAACATCTTCTGTTATCATCAACCCTGAATAGCTATCTCATAGAAAGGAATGTTGGTCACAAGATGGTGAGCATGGGTGGGTAGGGAGTATAGGATTAGCTTGGTGCCATCTGTCAACATTATGGAGCAAACAATTAGAAGAAAAAGTCAATGGAATCCAGGCTTATGTTCCAGATGAGTAAAGAACACTGTTGTCCAGGTATTATCTATATCTAGTTCAGCTTAATCCTGATCCAAATGTAACTCTCACAAACAAAGGTCTCTCAAAATCAGCAAAAATATAGACTCATTTTGGAAGCTATTTAGAGAGCAATGAAAAAGGGTTAAGATAAGGTGAGAAGTCTTCTGGCCTATCTCAGATTTAATGTTTCATTGACTCATTTTCTAAGACCTAAAAGTGGTCACCCCACCCTGCCCAAAAGATCAATGTTTATGCAACATCTGGAACTTGAAATCCACTCCACACCATGTATGGGAGCAGAGAAGAGCTAGGGAAGGACAGAGACAGGGGTAGGGAGAAAATCCTGTGTGTGACTGAGTCGCTAAACAGAATTGATGGAGACATCATCGAACTTGACTGAGTTTATTTGAATATAACTAGATTAAACTTCTGCAGCAGACAGAAAGGAAGACTGAAAATAGCAGTGGAGATCAAGTTACATTATATTAAAATGCAGCCAGATATTTGCCCTTCAGAGTTATGGTTTGAGAAATTTGCACCCATCCTACACATAAACAGGTTTGTGGGACCCTTTAGATATTCAGGCTTTCTGTTCTTGAATTAGGGAGATAGAAAAGTTAGTTTCTCTAAGAACAGAGTTGATACACTTTATTCTATTTTCTGAAGTCAGAGTTATGAATTTTTTCTTTTTTCAAGACAAGTTTTTACTCTGCCATCCAGGCCACAGTGAACTATGGTTCACTGTAACCTTGAATGCCTGGCTTCTGGGCTCAAGCCATCCTCCCACTTCAGCCTCCTAAACCACTGGATCATGGGCATGAGCCATGGCACCTGGCCTATATTCTAAGTTTTGATAGTCAAATTTAATAAGCCCTGTTTCTTTATAAGCAATTACATACAGAAGTTATACCATTAACATATAGCTCCACAAACAGCTAATTATGCAATTTCAGGTAATCATCAATTAATCCTGGAATAAATACATAGCAGCATTAACTTTACATATATGTTTTTATCACAGGGGACAAATTTTGTATCATTTTCTCTCTTTTAATAACGAAAACAGGGCATGTAGGAAAAAGACATGTCTTCTAGAATAATCCTGCTACTTTTCAAAAAAGAGATGCATTGGAAATATTTGAATTTTTTATTAAATCATAGCTGTGTACATTAATGCATTTTGGGGGCACAACGTACTGGTTTTATATATAATTTGAAATATTTAAAACAAACTAGCTAACATAGCCTTCACTGCACTTTCTTAATTATTGTATTAAGACATTTATACTCTACACTTAATAGATTTGACATGTACCTTTGTAAAATGCACCATAGGTATAGTCCCATTAATGAGAAAACTGAATGCCTGTCCCTTACCTTCACACCAAGGATTGAAGAGAATGTAAGTGTCTGTTTCTGGGTTTCGCCTAGTTCGGAGTATACCATAGGGGGTCCAGACAGCAACGTACATGCGGAATTTCCCCACAATGCATTCAGGAGAAGATTGGATGGACAGCCGGACAGACCTGTCCTCTCTCATCACAACTTTGGCTCCCCACCTTCCACTTTGTAGCTCTGGGACTATAGGCACTGGGATGTATGTTCCCTTGTTCTCTTGAGGGTAGCGACCTGAGAAGAAAGGAGAAATACAGTGTTGAGTGGATTTTACCAACCATATTTGTTCTTATCTTGTAGCTGAAGGGAGAGGAGGGAAATCCATTAGACTCAAAATCATAACATTTAGATTGGGACTTTATTTCTACTACCGTCTAGCTGTGTGACAGTAATGGATTTTTAAAAATTCCTTGAGGCTCAGATTTGTCATGTCCACAAAAAGAAAATGAGACTTGAGATTTTTGTTGGTTGGTAAGATAATGAATTCAAAAGATGTAAAAACACTCCTTTGAATGCGAAGACAAAGCATGTGGGGTGCCATAAGTTTATTCCTTGAAATTCTGTCCTCTTAAAAGTTAGACTTGTTTTATCAGGTAGAAGTAATATTAGTTATACCACCCTGTTTTTAGGGCCACAAGGCAAATGGGTTTATTTATTCTGAATATAATTTTTATTTTATTACAGTATTACCTATAATATGATTACCACTTAAAGGTCATCTATATGTAATCATTTTTATATCCAATCTAGATATGTGTTTATTGCCAATCCCAGTAGTGATTTGGGTTTATGTTATGGGCAATGGCTCAGAATTCAGGCTCTAGTGGCAAATGATCTGGCTTTGAAACGTAGCTCTGCTATTTCTTACTCTTGCAACCTCTGGCAAATTGCCTCACCTTTATAAATCCTTATTTCCATTCCTTTTTCATCATTGATAAATGAGGCTAATAATACCACCTATCTCATAGAAAGACAAAATATAATAACACATGGAGGATGGTTTACACATAATTTCTTGTGCATAACAAATACTTCAAAAATTTTAGCTATTATTTTAATAGAAGGTTACATATCAGAGCACTTTACCATACTTTTAATCTCATCATACTTTATGAATAACCACTCTCATGGGAAATCTTATTTTTCCTTATTGTTGCCATTTTAGACCATATTGTTATTTCACCATTTTAACCTCAAAGTGAAATTTTACCACTGGGTTCCTAAACCATATGGAGAGTCAACCTCACAGTATTCTTTAACTCTAGCTTAAGAGTTAAAGTTTACAGCTTACAGGATAATCAAATTCATAGGCAGTTTCATTTACAATTTAGTATGCAGGATAATAAAATTCATAGATATTTTAAACTGCAGCAAATCATTCATTTATAAACTTTTCCAAAATGTAACCAGAAGAGTTTTTTTATTGACTTAAAAAAATATATAAATCAGACAAGTCTGCAAATTATTTTGATGGTAAACAGAGGAACCTTCAAGAGCACAACTTATACACATTGATTATTTTATATAAGCCATGTAGAAGATTCCACATTAAAACAACCAATGCTACATTTTAGCCTCCCTGATTACTGAAGATTTTTAAAGATCTTCAAAAGGGGGTTTGGTGAGCAAATTGTCAGAGATGGAGCATTCTGAGGAGGTAACATAAGTTACTGCTGTGTGATTCTATGAGGATGCTTAATCTTAATGAAAATAATAATTTACACAGTGCAAACTGGGAAGAAAGATTAGAATCCCAGTGCTTAGCTGTGTGTTAGAGGTCTTGGTTATAAGCATCAATCAGAATGAATATCTCATACCCATCATAAAGCCAATAAAAACTTTAAAATAGTTTTCTGCCAAGGTGCTACAGCCTCTACATAGTGATTTTGGAAATATGTGGGGCTCAGCCTCCGAGGAGCTCTCCATAAATCCACCTGCAAGAGCGTGTTTGTTCCAGAGGCAACTCTGTCTCCCATTGCCTCTTTACGCTTCCTTCTTGTGCGTGCTCAGCCTCTTGGGTGAGGTTGCTCTTCCCACCCCTCCCCACCCCCCAAATCCTTGTTGTTCTCTGAAATCCCTGTCACTACTGAAGTATGGACACTAAAGGCAATCTTTCCAAGTAAATGAGATCCATAATCCTTTTATCACACTGGCTCTCAGCAGCTCTAGCCACTAAATGCTGATTTGGATTTAGAATGCATGGTATTAAAAGAGATACAAGTTTAGTAAAAGTAAAATTCCAAAGATAAAAATCTATGTGATAATGACAGATTAGAAAATACAGGATGAAAGGAATTTTAAAACTAATTACATAAGTATGCACCTTTGGGAACAGCAAAGAACTAGGAGAGTGTATCTGAAAGCACTCTTTGTACCTGCTATGTGCTCAAGCCTCAGCTTCACCTTTGTACTGACTTCTACTTTTGTTGAGAACATTGAAAGAATGAAGACAATCATTAGTCTCCAGTGTTACACTTAAAATGATGACTTCAAAGGCTCATTAAATTTTACCTAGTAAATCCATGTTACAAAAATAGAAAGGAAAAAAAAGAGCTATGCTTGTTCATGCAGACTTAAAACCTAGTCATAACCTAATCTAAAGCCTCTAGCTTGGGCAGTTTTCATCCATACAACAATATTGCCTACTATGTGCTAGACATCATTCTTGGTGATGAGGACACAAGGTAGTGAACAAAACAGACAATAATTCCTGTGCTCAAATAGCTTATATTCCACAGAGAAAGCAAATGTCTGTAGTGTTTATTATGTTCTTAGTAATCTTTTATTTCTTATGAAAACCTATGAGAAGGAAACCATCATCATCATTTGACAGATCAGGAAACTAAGACATGCAGTCACTGAGAAGTTTTCCCAGGGTAGTGTGAGTAGTAGTTTAGGGTTTGTTTTGAACCCAGACAGTCTGGCTTGAGAGTCTGGGAGTTTAACCACTAAGTTCTATGGTAGTCATATAAGTTGAAAATGCTTTGAAGTTTGTGAGAACTATGTCAAATTCTGGTGCCACGATTAAAACTTGTGCAACTTGGGGCAAATTGCTTATTTATCTTAGCTTCCATTTCCTTGACTCTTTGTAGTTTAGTTTTGGAAATGAGAAGAAAATACATTTATAATATAATGAAAGCTCTATATCTGGCACACAGTAGAGGCTGGATCAGGGGGCATTGATTGTAAAACGTAACAGCCACTGGAAAGTAAAGGCAGAAGGAAGGAGAGGTAAGTTTTCTTCTCTTGTTCTGAACCTGAAGAAAGCTGGATGTCCCAGGGAAAGCAGGCTACTTATGCTGTGGCCAAGAAAAAAGAAATCTGGTTGGCTTTGACACTTCCCGTGTCATCTTGGGCAAAGCACTCTCCACCTGTCAACTAATACTCCACTTATTCTATAAAATCCAGATAACAGTGGTTATAGTTTGTGATGGGGAAGGAAGCTCACCAAATGACAGTAATTGTTATTTCCACATTGTTCTAGGCTTTTTGTAAGTGATCCTTTAAGTGATCCTTTCATTGCTCTAGCTGTGGGAAGCAGGCTGGGCTCACCGATTGCTGTCAAACCCATAGAACTCACAACTACTTTCAAAGGCCAGTTTATCCCAGATTCTAAAATCTTCAGCTTTGTTTTTATTTCTGAGTAATGTCTTGGCTATTCAAGGTTTTTTTCTGATTCCATATAAAACTAAGTATTATTTTTTCAAGATCTTTAAAGTATGACAATGGAACTTTAATAGA